>PVHX01023107.1:0-26380 GCA_004024805.1 Geosciurus inauris
AAAGGTCCATCAACAACTAAAAGAAATATTTTAAAAATAATAATATTTAGAATTTATTAAATGAATTAAGGCAAAAGGAAAAATATTGAAAAAGAAGATAAATATCTTTCTTTCCTTGTAGATGACATTATTGCATTTGTGAAAACTCAGCTTAGTAGAAAGCAGAATTAATTTGGTAGTGGGGCTAAATACAGAAAATATATACAAAAGTAATCCCTTCATTCTAGATTGACAATGATCAAATAGAAATATATAAATATAAATAGTAGTGAAAACATAAACAGTAATCAAAATTATACATAAAACAAACATGATTATTTTAAAAGTTATAATAGGACCTAAGTCCAAAGAAAGTCACAAAGTAGGAAAAGATATTTGTAAACATATATTTAATGAGAGAATTTATGTCCAGAATACTTCAAGAATTCTTTCAACTCAATCAGAAAAAGATAAACAATTTCATTTTTTTTTTAAAAATGCACTTCATATAAATACAGATCCACATGATTGATAAGCATATGAAAGATACCCAGTATCATTAGTGATAATGAGATACACTACACTCATTAGAATAGCTAAAATTTTAATAAATGACAACACTAAATTGGCAAGAATGCAGAATCACTGTAACTCTCATAGTGGTAGCAGTAGTGTCCATTGGTGCTGGTCCCCTGGTAAATTCTTTGGTTTTCTCTGTTAGAGTTGAAGATATGCATACACAGCTGTTCAGCAATGTTATTCCTGGCACATGCTCAATGGAAAGGTGTACATAATAATAGATCTGTATAAGAATGGTTTGGTATCATTCATAATAGTCTAAACTGGAAACAATCCAGATGTCCATCAAAAGTAGAATGGACAAGTGGGAATTCAAAATGGCTCAGCAATTATGGAAAACAGCATGGCACTTTCTTGGAAAAATAAACATGGGATTACTAGATAATCCACAAATTCCACCTCTGGGTACATACCCAAAGGAATGGAAAGCACAGGTTCAGGTAGATATTAATACCACATTTACAGCAGCATTATTAACAATAGCCAAAAGGTTGAAGCAACCCAAGTATCCATTGATAGGTGAACTGATAAAGAATGTGGTATGAACAATGGAATATGATTCACCCTTCATAAGGAATAAAATTCTCACACATGCCAGCTACAACATGGGCGAAACTTGAAGCATTACATTAAGTGAGAGAAGCCAGACACTAAAGGACAAATATTGTGATTCCACGTACATGAGGTACCTACAGTAGTCAAAATTGCACAGACAGAAAATAAAATATTGGTTACTAAGGTCAGAGGAAGGGAAAGTAAGTGTTTTAATGAATATAGAGTTTGAGTTTGGAATAATGAAGAGGTTCTGGGGATGAATGATAGGAGTGTTTGGACAGCAATATAAATGTATTTAATTCCATGGAACCATACACTTACAAACAGTGTAAATGATAAAATGGTAGTATTACAATTTTTCAAAATAAGAAATTTAAAGAGTAAATGGATATGCAGTCATACATGCATATATGATGTAATTCTATATCACGTACAACCAGAGAAATGAAAAGTTATGCTCCATCTGTGCACAATGAACCAAAATGCATTCTGTTCTCATGTACACCTAAGTAGAATAAATAAATTTTAAAAAAGAAAAATATTGTATGATATTGCCATGATAAAAATAAAAGAATAAATGGATAAATTGTTGTATTTATACAATGGAATAATATATTCCAATGAAAATGAAGAAACCACTGCTATGACTTAAATTTTTAAAATTTTTAAATTCAAAATTAAATAGCTAGGGCTGGGATTATAGCTCAGTGGTAGAGCACTTGCCTAGCATGTGCAAGGCACTGGGTTCAATTCTCAGCACCATATATAAATAAAATAAAGGTCCATTGATAACTAAAAATAATAATAATAAAATAGCTTAAAAAGCTATGTTTAAATAGCTAAAAAAGTATATGTTAGTGTGCTTGAATATATATATATTCAAATAAATAAAGACAGGAAATAAATGCAAAAAGATACTTTAATAAAGAAAATACATTTCTGAAAGTTTTAGAATTATTATTATGTCCCAGTTTTAACCATAAAGCCTTCTGAAAACTGAGGCCAAGAAAATTTAAAATGATCAAGATAAATATTTGTGGGATTAGGGTTGACTCTACATCCAATGACTGATATCCATAAAAAGAAGAGATACACAGAGCCCCACAGAGGACAGAAGACAAGAAGAAGACGGAGGTCAAGATTGAAAGGTTGTGGCACCAGGAAAGGATTGCCCAGAGTCACCAGAAACTAGAAAGAGACAGAGAAGATTTTTTCCCAGAGCCTACAGAAGGAGCATGGCCCTGGCCAACACTCTGATTTAGTCTCAAGAACTGTGAGAATGAGTTTCTGTTGCTTTAAGCCACCAGTTTGTGACATTTTGTTACAGCAGCTCTAAGAAGCTAATATAATAAAATACACAAGATATAATGTAAATGGACACTTCAAAATTAGCAACAATAAAATAAACACTAGGGCTGGGGTACATCTCAGTGATAGAATGCTTGCCTAGCACATGAAGGGCCCTGAGTTCAATCTCCAGCACTACAAAAAGTAAAATAAAATAAAATTAGCACAAGACTATCCTTGACCTAACTTAAGGAAGTTGATGATAACTTTTAAGCCCTCCAATAAAATCCTCCCATTTCTACTATCTAAAAATTTCTATTAGATTTGCATGTTTTTTAATTTTCTTTATACATATATATATGAATATAGCCCCAAACAACATAACATTTAGTTTTACCTATTTTGAGATTTTATGTAAGTTGAGTCATAATTTATATATTCTTCTCTATATGTTTTTTACACAGTTGTGTTTTTGAAATGAATTCATGTTGATGTATATGTGTATATTTATTCATTTTGCAACTAATAGCACTTAAGTATGTATCCAATATTTTGTTGTTATAAACCATGAACACATGTGCATAATTATGAGATTATAAGAACCTGAACTATAAAAAGTTAAGGCTTGAGACAGACTTTCTACTTACTGGGAGAATTGCTGAGTTACAGGTTATGTTTACGTTCAACTTTATACGGAGCATATTTTTAAAATATTAGAATTAAGAGGAACTTTTTAGATGTCAAAACACAGAGTCTATGAAACAAGATAGAAGAGATGAGATAAAAGTCAATCTGTTAATAATATAAAATTTGACAAGAATAGGGAAAAAACACAACCCAATCTCACTTGTGAATATAAATGTGAAAATAATAAACAAAATATAAGCAATTCAAATCTCAAAGTACGCAATAATAATATACCATTACCAAGATCCCTTTGCTCTAGTAACACAAACATGAATATTAAGAAAAAGGTATATGATTTATAAAAAACAGATCAAAAAATAAATATACATGGTTATCTCAATCAGTACTGAAAAGATAGCTGACAACATGCAGAATCAATTTTTTCTTTTTTAGAAAAACCTCTTCCTGAGTCAATACCAGAGAAACAGATTCCTAACATGATGAAAAAGATCTACATTAACTAAATTAGGAACAAGAAAAGTCTGCCTGCTTTAACTCTATTGCTCAGACTCATTCTGGGATTTCTAGTCCATGTACTAAGAAAAAAAAATGAGGTATAAGCATTAGAAAGAGCACAAAATTAGAAAGAAGAAACCTTATGTTTTGCAGATTTGCAAATGATTTTTCACCCAGAAAACACAAAGTTAAAAACCTTGTATTATAAAATTACCACTGATTCTCAACATAATGAAGACAAACCAATATATCACTTGTCAGTGTGTCCAAAGATGACACTTCATGCTACAATATTGGTACAGCACCTTTGAGATAGCAACAGAATAAATGGAAGGTTGGCACTAGTGGTCCATATTATATGAAGAACATTAACTTTTAACATTTACAGACAGTGTGAGGAAGTGGTCATATCATTAGAGGAAACATCCATTTTCACCTCCCCTTTCTTATGTTCACTTGTAAACATAATTTTGTTGGACAGAAGAGGGAATGAAATTGTTTAACATTTACATCATTCTTGCTTTTGTTCCTCTTTCTTCGTCCTTTATTTTCTATCAGACACATAACTTCATCTAGCAGACATCTGAACTCATGTACTTCAACTGCATATATATAATCTAACATCATTATAAATAAAACCTTCATATCCAGTTATGCCCGTATGTAGATTCTACTTTTGTTTTATGCCATACTTTACACAAAAATCAGCCCTGCTACAAATGCTGTCTATCAACAACTTTCCTTGTTCACCAAATGTATTATTGAAAAATAGAATTTGCCAATTACTCAGTGAAATTAAAGAGTTTTTGTCACATGGCACACACTGTTTCCACCACACAGGTCTTTTCCACATGTCTCTTGCCCACAGCACCAGATGTGAGCAGCCAAGACCCCAGTCAGTCCTTGGCCCCAGGATGCAGAGGTGGCTGAACCATCCACACACAGGGGCTGCAGGGCAAGGGGCTGTGCTCTCCAGGGCCCACCTCCAAGGGCACCTTCTGTCTCTCACCCCCTTTCTCTCTCCTCTGTCTCGCAGCCTTCCTCCCTCTCCCTTGTTTTGTTCTTTATTGCTGTCAGAGAAGCTTTTTATTTCCATGAAATCTAAAACCAGTCATGTGGTGGCTTCTAGCCCTGGGCAGATATAGTACAGGTGTTTGATTTTTGGTGGAGATTTTTGCATTCAAACCAAGTTCTTCAAAAAACTGAAAGTTAATATTACTACCCAGAAGCTAAAATAGCTTTACCTCATTTACATGTGCAAAAATCAATTATTTCTACACATCAGCATTGATTTGGTAAAAAATATTAAGGGGAAAAATTTCCTTTCACAGAGCAACTAGGACAAATACCTAGAAATAAAATTAACAAAAGCTGTTTAGGATATATGAAAAGAATTATAAATCTTTACTGAAGTCCCAAAAGGTACAAAAAGTGGAGAGATGCACTGAAATCCATGTTAGAAGCATTTACATGGTAAAGATGACAATCATCCCCAAATTAACATTCAATAGCAAAAAATTCCAATCAAATTCTCTTTGGATTTTTTTAAAAAATTTTAAACAATAAAAATAAACAGAATAATAGAATGCTTATATTATCTTGTAATGAGGAAGGTCTCTGAGTATAGACTAAAAATCCAAAATCTGTCAAGCTAAATCTTAATAGATTTAACTAAAAAATTTAAACTATCTGCATTGCAAAAGAAAACATAAGCTATTAAGTATGAAAGCAGAAATGTAAATGATAAACTAAAATATATTTACAATGTATAATCAGAAAATAGGTTGCTATATTAGAAGAGATATTTTTAATCAATAAGATAATAATCAATTGAAATAAAAGAAATGAATAAAAAACATAAAAAGATCTCAAATGGTCTGTTACAATATAAAGTACTGTCCAACTTCAATAGTAGTGAAAGAATTCAAGTCTAAAATAAGATAAAATTTTGCCTTTACCAGGTAAAATTTCTTTAAATTAATAATCTCAAAGATTAAAAAATTGTACATTCTCATATAACATCAGTGGGTATAAACCTATGTAACATTTTTAAAGTGATTTGGCAGTACACACAAAATCCATAAAATGTACATAACATTTTACTTAGTACTTTTGTTTAGGAATTTACTCTAAGAAAATGTATCATGTGAATGAAAGAACTTTTGACTTTTCTGATAGTTGAAAGTTAGAAAAGGCTTGAATGCCCATCATCCCTTCAGGATTGATTAAATAAAGTATGCAGGTGATACCGCCAATAACCAGTGAGGAGTTCTGCTTCCTCACATGTTGAAGTGTAACATTAGAGAAGCCCACCAAGTCAAGCATATAAAGCAGAGTTTATTTAAAAAGGAGTAACACAGATTTCTCCCGGGAGGGAGAAGTGGGCCATAGCTGGTACCTAGCATCCCAAGAAGTAAGGGTGTACTGTCTCTTTTATACATTTTAGACTTACTTTATTCTTCCGCCTTCTTCCCCCTTATCTCTCCCCTTCCTGCATACATGACTAGGCCTAGAAAATGCCCTGGTGGGAGGGCCAAAAGGTGAGAAGCAGATGGGCAGGGGTAGGGCCAAATAGAGTGATCCAAGCAGCAAACAACCAGGAGACATCAATTAACAACTTTTAAAACTCCCTGAAAGAAGGGACAATTCCTGGGACAGGTTACCTTAGCAACAGGTTGGAGCTGGCTAGGTTATTTTGATAAGGGTGGAAGAAGGGCTCTGAAGGCATTAACATTTCAATTTCTCAGGGGCAGTCTCCAACTTCAGGGACCCAAACTGGTCTTCATTCTTGATCTACCCAATCACCTATCCACACTGACTGCCTGTCTTTAATTCTGTATTCACAGTCATGAAAAAGTGAGTGGTGGGAACCAGTGAGGCCAGGGAACAAAGGGTTGGCCAAAGTAGGTAATAAATGATTGGGTCAGATCAGGAAGGGGGGAGAGAGGGCGGTGCTGGTTCGAAAGGAAAAGAAATAAAATGCTAATACCTCCAGAGCCCTTCCCCTTCCTCCTCAACCTGTTGCTAAGGTTACCTGCCTCTAGAGAAGTGTTCCTCCCTGCAAGCAGTTGTTAATGAATGCCTTCTGGGTGCTCCCTTCCTGCCTATACTCCTGGGCAGCTTCCTTCTCACCCTTGGATCCCTCCACCTTTTGGCCCACCTTTTGGTCACTAGTAACATAGGCAAGATAAGAAGAGGAAGAGGCATGAGAACAAAAGATCTAAAATGTATAAAAGGGGCAGGACACCCCCACTCTCTCAGACACCCAGCTCTGAGGGCCCTTCTCTTCAGAGAAGTCTATCTCTGTCTATACTTTAAATACAACTTGCTTTCTAGCTTGCCTTGGCATTTCTCAGGTGTTTATTAGCACAGAAAGACTGGGACAGCAAACTTCACAAGTCATATTAGGCTTTATTCAGGAACAGGACTGCATCTGCAAGGATGGACCCACTTTCCAGGTGGAAAATGAGCTGCCAAACAAAGAAAGGGACTGAGTTTTTATGGGCTATTTGGGGAGGTGGTCTAATGTTCTCTCGGGCCCTTAGGAATTGGGGGCTTGTTTTGATCAATCAATGAGATAATCAGGAAGTTGAGCCCTTGGGTCAAGGGTCCTGTGTTCTTGCTAAGATTATCACCTTAGTGTGGTGATACACTTCTTCCTTTCTGCTCCTCCCTTTCTGCGATTAGCATCAGGAAGGTATTTGTTGGGGGAAGTGGAAGATACCAGTGTAATTAGCATCAGGAAGGCATCTGTTGGAAGAAGTAGAAGTAAAAGCATGGCTATTTTTCTTTTTCTCAGACTATATTATTTTCAGCTCCCACACTTATTAGTGTTCAATCTTCACTTCGGGGAAGCAGCATTCAGTCCTGATTCTCATCATTGGTATCACCTGGAGCTCCGCAGCATGGGTGGCAGTGGCTGTGCAGCCCAGCCCTGCAAAAGCCCTCCTGAGCCACAGCCTGGATAGGCCAGGTCCCCATTAGAGGGACAACCACAATCCCAAAGGCAAGGTGGATTCAGATTAAAAGTTATTAAAGAAACCCCTAGGGATCCACAAAATTGTGCACCAACCTCTTCCTGGAAAAGTTAAAATAGAGCCCAGCACAGGAAAGGCAGTCTTCACACTGCAAATCAACACTATCAAAGAGATGTCAAAGGAAAAAACCAGACTTATCTGCGGAAAGCAGAAAACAAAGAGCATGCAGGCTTGGGTGCAGCAGGGAAGAAAGAACCCTAGTCTTAGGAGGGACAGTATCAATGCCACGTCCTCAAGGTCCTCACATCTCCCAGATTGCTGGACTGCTTTTGAAAAGGCAAGTTTCTAGAAGCTCTATAAATAATTGTTAAGCAGGACGGACACTCAGTTCACTCCATTTTGTTTAGTTTTGTTTAACATGTTTAGATAAACGTAAATGCCTTTTCTTAAAAGGTGAAATCCAGTTCTATTGGGTTGTTTGTGGTTTTGTTTTGTTCAATTGTTGCTTTTTTGGTTTGTTTGTTTCAATTTTGTTTTGTGCACAACTAGGAACTGGAGGCTTACTGAAAATTAAGGAAGACTCTTAGGTCTCCAGTTTAGCCTTCATGAAGTGGGCTTCAATGCCATCTCGAGTCCTGGTCATGTACGTAGCATACCTCCAACATTATAATCACTAAGCTCCTATACCTGTTGCTCATGGCTAGAACAGTTTTCTAAAGAGAGCTGCTGACCTTGGCTGTACTGGTCAAGATTAAGTGCTTCCGATGATATATTTGGTGGCAATGGTTCAGATTATCCTACAACTTTGCTAATATGATGTGAAAATCTAAATTTTAAAAATACACTTTAAGTATAATATTAAATCTTCAATTAGTGTAATTTTAGACCTAACAATGTATCAGTATTTTATCATATTAAGACTTGATATCCTCTTTTTATGCACAATTTGCTCCAAATTTTAACTGAAGTGATGGATAATTTTAGAAAAGAATTGGAACTATTTTTTAAGATTATTGGTACTTGCATAACAATTGTGCATAGATTGCTCATACTATCTATGAACAGATCAGACAAAAACAATAAAATCTTAATTATAAAAAAGATACATATTGACTGAGATATACATTTTCACATGGACTCTGTTGTCTTCCTAAGTGCTTGAGCATACATGAACTCCATCACTTCAAACTGAGTGGTATGCTTTGTTGGTACTACATACATTGAGTTTGTTATTTAAATGTCTTCCCAAATATTTCACTAAGACCAACATTGGGACAAAATCATGTATTGTACACAGAAAGACACCAAGACAGCTGAGACAAATTTAACATAACTGAAGGAAATCATCTTCATCAGAAGAATGACAACTCCATGTTTTCTTTTCTTTTTTTTTTTTTTTTTTTTTTTTTGGTAACAGGGATTGAACTCAGGGGTACTTGACCACATCCCCAGCCCTATTTTTTTGTGTTTTATGTAGAGACAGGGTCTCACTGAGTTCTTAGCGTCTCACCGTTGCTGAGGCTGGCTTTGAACTCGTGATTCTCCTGTCTCAGCTTCCCAAACTTCTGGGATTACAAGCGTGCGCCACCACACCTGGATCCCACGTTTTTTTGAGAAGAAGCAACCAAGTGTTTGCTCAATGGGATCCAAGAAATAAGATATATTAAGATATATATAAGTGGTTGAAAATAAGAAAATGCAAAGCGATTGCCTTCCCATGCCACACAATGTAACTGCAGGGTGGATGCTCTGGTTTGGATGTGATCCGAATGTGCACATGTGTTAGAAGCTAGGTCCCCACTCTGGAGTGTTGAGAGGTGGGAAGATTAAGAGGTAGGGCTAGTGAGAGGGATTTAGGTCACTGGGGCATCACTCTGGGAAGGGATAAGCAGTTCTTGTAGAATGACAGTTCTAAGAGAGTGAGCTGGACTAAAAGAACAAGCCCTCCCACCCCCCTGGCTTTCTGCCTCACCATGTGCTCTGTTCCCCTTGTACATACATGCTCCCACCACTATGATGTGTGGACTGCCATGAGGTCCTCACCAGGGCATAACCAATGCCAACACCATCTCCTTGAACTTCCAAAACTATAAGCTAATTAATCTCTTTTCTTTATAAAGTATCTGGCTTCAGGTACTTATCTCACTAGAGTAGTGAAAAACAGATTAATGCAGTGGAGAAAATGACAAACCTCAACATAGAGGAAGTAAACTTCAGAATATCAAGAAACTGATTATAGGGACACATGCACCACACAGGACTATCAGCAAGGCATTGAGCTATAATGTAACTGGCAGCCAGCCACTTTTTTCTTTCCTTGTCTTCCTTCCTTGTTTCCTCCCTCCCTCTCTTCCTTCTTTTCTTCCTTAGCAGTACAAAAAGAATGAAACAGGAACAATTAGTGAGGCCTCAGAGTCAATGAAATACAATCTCTTCATTAAAATGGAAAGATATCCTTGACAGTTTTTTGTTTTTTGGGATTTTTTTGGTACCAGGGATTGAACTCAGAGGCACTCGACCACTGAGCCATATCCCCAGCCCTAAAACTGCTCTAAAAACTAAAGTATTTCTTAAAATGAGAAAAAATAAAAACGTGTGTATAAAAAACATGGATATTCTTTGAACAGCAATTCTACTTCATAGAATTTGTATATGGAAATAATTAGGGCTGTGACAATTTAGCTGCAAAAGTGCTCATTGCATTTCATATCTTGTATCCAGTATTTTGATTTCTGAGAATTGATTCTAAAAATGATTAGAGATGTGGACAGATATTTATTTATAGGGGTTTTCTTCATAGTCTTTAGTAAGATATAAAACATTTCCAACATGGGGACAGTTAAATAAATTATGGCACATCAACGTGATGAGTATAGCCACTAAAATGAAGAAAATGTCATGACAGAGGAGATGTTTACTAACACTGTTAAACAAAAAGTTTAAACCCTATATGCAGTATAAACCACATTTTATAAAATATGCATAAAATAAATAAATGAAATACATGCAGTAAAAAAGGAAGAAACACAAATGTTTATAGTGGTTATATCTACCTCTGGAATTATGATTTTTTAATTAACTTTTTTGTACCTTTTGTATTTTCCAAATTCTCCAAAGTGAATATGTCTGACTTCCATAATTCTTTGAAAGCATTTTCTTAATTATTGCATTTAATTATCCAGAGGGAAAAATTCAAAGTTTCAAAGAAGCACAGAAGGTCTGAGACCCTGAGTTGGTGCCCAAGGCCCTGCACTGGAGCCCTGGTGCTCACCACAGTGAGTTGGTTACTAAGAGTCTTTGGAGTGTGTTTTAGTGTTGTCCCTTTACACCTGCTCTCCAGTTTCCTTTCCCCAAATAAATTATAAGTACCAATAGAGACAGACAAAACAAAGCAATCCAAGAGACACAACAGGTCATGTAAAAGTGAGAGAATAAAGAGAAAAAAATAGTACCAAGCATTATAGCAATCTGGGGACATTTAGTGGCAGGGATGAGAAACCTACACACCTGAGGGCAACTTGGATTTAAAACAATCTACATCCAAAATTCAAGTCATTTTTATATACAACATTTGTGCATTAAAAAGTCTTAAGTCAGGGGGCTGGGATTATGGCACAGTGGTAGCGTGCTCGCCTAGCATGCATAAGGCACTGGGTTCGATCCTCAGCACCACATAAAAATAAAATAAAGAGGGGCTGGGGTTGTGGCGCAGTGGTAGCGTGCTCGCCTAGCACGCGTGAGGCACTGGGTTCGATCCTCAGCACCACATAAAAATAAAATAAAGATATTAAAAAAAAAATTAAAATAAAGATATTTTTTTTAAAAATTCTTAAGTTAGGGCTGGGGATATAGCTCAATGATACAGTGGTTGCCTAGTGTACATGAGGATTCCATCTCTAGCACCACACCAAGAAAAAAAGAAAAACAAAAACAAACTCAAGTTATGAAATTTTATACAAATGGACAAAGTCACAAAAGTTGGACCCAAAAATTGCTGAATTATTTTAATTGCACAAATATTCATTTTTACAGATTAATGTTATATTTCTATACTAATACATATAAGAACATACACAAAAACATAATTTGCTTCAAAGTTTAAAATAGCATTTTGGACCCAAACTGAATCATCTTATGTACAGAGCTTAGTTCAACAAGTTAATGTCCACAGTTTTAATTTTTTATGTTCTAACTCAGAACTCTCCTAGTGAGAACAGGGAGATGGTAAAAAGCAGTGATGAAAATGGTTCTCAAAAGCAGCTTAGCAACACAACAGGCATCCTTCAGCATCCACAGGGGATTGGTTCCAGGACCCATCCGAGGATACCAAAAACCAGGTGCTGCATCCATTATATAACATGTGAAATATGTAAATATTACCTACTACATCTCCTGCATAAGTGTGTGTGTGTGTGTTTGAAACGTGGTCTCACTGTGTTGCATGGGCTGATCTTGAACTCCTGAGCCCAAGCATTTCTCCTACCTCAGCCTCAGAGTAGCTTGAACTATGGGCACATGCCACTGCACCTGACTCCTTCCCCATACTTTAACTCATCTCTAGATTATTTAGAGCACATGATACAAAGTAAATGCTACCTCAGTAGTTGTTTTACTATACTGTTTAGGGAATAATGACAGGAGAAAAAGTATACATGTTCAATGCAGATGCAATTTTTTTCAACCATTTTTGATCCATGGTTAGTTGAAACTTCAGGTGCAAAACCCTTAGATGTGGATGTTTTATCATACTTGTCACCGAATGCTTCTCCTGACAACTCTATAAGAAAGCAGGACAGACATATTCCCAGTCTAATGATATTGTATAATTAAATCGGGTACACTTTGAGATGTAAAGAATCATCCCTTTATCTGATAGGCTCCCTATCTCTTCAGATAAAAAAAAAAATGACTATCTTCAGAATACCTATCCTGACACTTTTGGAGTCTTTGTCTTTACCTGTACCTATTCATTTTTTCTACAGTTGCAAGTTTTTCTCACTGCAAGCATCTAAATTAGAGACAAAGGAAAGCAATTTTGTAATAAAAATATATAAGGTGAGCTATACTAATATGTGAATCTTATATTTTACATTAAGGACACTTGAACTGAAACATGATTATGGGCAGAGAAGAATGATCAGGAAGAATTGTGCCATTAATTTAAAATAGTGTCTTTCCCCACTGTAGCTAGTAGGCAGTAATTCTGGGTGAAAGTCTTCTAGTTAAGAGAAAGTTTAGTTAGTTCTTTAAATCTTACATGAATGGCTGAATAATTAATGTTTATCATGTACTATCATTTGCACAAAATGTTATGTTTTATATTAATCCAGTATTTCTACAAATATGAGAAATACTCTACGACAAAGTAGTTCTGTGATGAAACAAGCTTAAGAAATACTACACCCCCCTCTTGGTTTGCAATACATTTAACAAACCAAAGGCTCTGAGAAGTCCTGCAGGAAAGATATTTTGTCTAGCCTAGAATTTCCCAGATGTTTTTGACCACGAAGTGCTTTTTTCTTTGCCTTCTACCTGTATGGAAATTGAAAAAGCAATAAGGGCACTTTATTCTGAATATCACTAATTTTGCTTTCTCTCAAAAAAATAACAAATTATGAGCTTGGATCTAGTAATAAAATATGCAAGATAAACTGAAATTTTACTTTATGATCTAAAAACTAATGCTTGAAACTATGATGGAAATAATTATAAGAACAATCACTATGCAAATCAGTAGAATTTTCATGTATTTCTTAGCAAATTGTTCAAACAATATTAAATTTTTGTATTTCTTGTTTAAAATGAAAAAAGAAACAACTTTAAATACCGTGATGAGTCTTGTGGAATTCTTGTGATATACCAGGTGCTCTATTTACTTTATCTAATTTAATCCCATGATCCTGTGTGATACAGACTTATGTTTCCATTTGACAAAAGTAACAATAAAGACTCAGAATTAGCAGTACAGGGGTTAGGAGCTTCATCTCTAGAGCCAGTGTGCCTCAGTTTAAATCCTGCTTCTCTCTTCCAACAGTCTGACCTTGGCAAGTCACTAGGCTTCCCTGTGCCTCACTGACTATCTGTAAAATGGGAATAATAATACCGGAAAAGAAGCTGTTGGGTTTAAACAAGCCTCAAATACATGTAGGTTCTTGTGAAAGTAAATTTCACAAGCTCACCAAGTGGAGGTTCATTCTCTTTTGCAGTAAAAACTAGCTTCTATGCCCTCTCAATCTGCTGAGTGGTAAATGCTTTTAGTCTAAATTCAAAGGCAGCCATGTGAGTGACACTTCAGTCCACTTCAATCAGATCATCCGAGAGAACACTTACTCAGCACTGCTCAGTGCCTTAGGTACATCACTTTCATCTGCTGCAGGAAACTGCAGAGCCCAGTGGCCATGTTCTGACCTGCAGGGGACACTGTTGGACACATGCTTGAGACCACAGAAACCACTGCCTGCCTGATTGCTTCACGTCCCTCCAGGTCTTGCAAAGATGTGGGTCAATGGGACATATTCTGCAAACATGGCCAATCGAAAGAAAAAATTCTAGCAAGAAAGGGTAGAGTCTTGTCTTCTACATGCTCAACTTGATGAAGGTGCTATGGAAGAAATGACTGAACAGCCTCAGAAAAACTGATCATGCCACAGAGAAAATCCACTTCTGCTGAACAAATAATTATTAAGCATCTACTCATTTAGGTTCTGCAATAAAGAGGAAAATAGGAATTATAAAAGGATTGTAATAATTGGACTTCCAGTTAAATGTGGAAGGTTGGGCTGGGGATGTAGCGCAGTGATAGGCGCTTGCCTAGCATATGAGAAACCCTGGGTTTGACTCCCAGCTCTACGGAAGAAAGGAAGGAAAAAGGGAGGAAGGAAAGGCAGGTTGAACATCTGTGTTCCTTCCTGGAATTCCTCCAAAGTGACTATAAAAGAATCTTTTCAAAAAGAAGAGATAAAGCAAGTTTAAATATGTCCCTCTCAGCTCACCCTCATCCTGACTGTCCATGAAAAACCTAAAGTAATCAGGGAAAAAAATCTCTTCTGCAAAACCATCTTTTACCCTGTCATTGCTATTTCTTTCATGCCACTCTCTTTTAAACTTTCTCCAAGCAAGTTTTTCACCCCACAATCTTAGCATGGTTACCAACAGCATCCATGGGCTAAATCCAATAGTTAACCACCATCTTACCTTACTTGAGAGGATGTATCCTATGGCTCCCTGTCCTTAATGTACTTGTACATTTTTGCTTCTCCAACAAGGCACTGGGAGTTCCCCCACCTTACTGGCCACTCCTTTCTGTCTCCTCAGCAGGTTTCTCCTCCTCCCCAGACCTGGATCTTGTGTGTCTTCACTCCTCTATCTACACTCTGTGTTATGATTTGGATGTGAGGTGTCCCCCAAAAGCTCACATGTGAGAAAATGCAAGAAGATTTTGAAGAGAAATGATTGGGTTATAGCCTTAACCTAATCAGCAAATTAATCCCTGATGGGATTAACTGAGTGGTAACTACAGGCAGGTGGGGGGTGGCTGGAGGAGATGGGGCCCTGGGGGCATAGTTATGGGGTATATATAATTTGTATCTGGCAAGAGGAGATCTCTCTATCTCTCTCTGCTATCTGATCATTATGTGAGCTGCTTCCCTCTGCCACATTCTTATGCCATGATGTTCAACCTCACCTTGAGTCCTGAGGAATAGACCCTAAAACTTCTGAAACTACAAGCCTTTAAATAAACTCTTCCTCCTCTACAAGTTTTCTGGCCAGATCTTTAAGTCACAGTGGTAAAATAGCTGACTAAAACACTCAGCCTTGGGGTTCTCATCCAGTCCCATGCCTCACATGCCATCCCTATGTTCAAAATTCCTGCCTTTGTCTCTCCACCCTAGTCCTTTATCTAGAACTCCAAAGTCATATCCAACTGCTTCTCTCTCTTTTTTTTTCTTGGTACCAGGGATTGAACTCAGGGGTACTTGACCACTGAGCCACATCCCCAGCCCTATTTTGTATTTTATTTAGAGACAGGGTCTCACTGAGTTGCTTAGCACCTCGCCATTGCTGAGGCTGCTTTGAACTCGTGATTCTCCTGTCTCAGTCTCCCAAACCAACTGCTTCTCTTGACAGCATCACTCAGGTGTCAAATAGACATTGTGAACTTAACACATCCCAACTTGAACTCCTTATCTTCCCATAAATCTTTTTCCTCCACACCCTTCCCATCTCAATTGATGACAACTTCATCCTTTCAGTTGCTAAGGTGAAAACTTTGATGTCATCCTCAAATTCTCATTTTCTCTTGTACTCACAACAAATCATTCTGGAAACCCCAGTGGTTTTGCCTCTACCATGGACACAGAATCTGCCACCTCTCACCATGCCACTGCTCTATCAAGTCATACCATCTCTTGTCTGGATTCTTGTCCTTGCTTCCTAACTACTCTTTCTGCTTCCATTCCTGCTATATAGAGCAGCCAGTGGCATCATGCTACATCCTTAGTCCTATTCTGTCACCCTGAGCTCATAAACTCTCGCACCAAAGGCTCCCCCATGCCTTACAAAGTCAGGTTCTCACAATGGCTGGTAGGGCCCTATGCCACCTGCTTTCCCCCATTGAACCCATCCCCTGCTTCTTTTCCACTGCTCTTCATACTCACAGACCTCTTCACTATGCCTCAATTGGCTGCCTGCACCTCAGGGCCTCTGCACTGACTATTCCTTCTGTCTGAACAGCCCTTTTATCCAGTACTATCAAGACTTCCTTTCATTCTTCTCTTTTGAGTGTTTTTCAGATTCACCTTGCTAAACAGACTCACTCAAATTGGGGATGTATCTCAATAGTAAAATACTTCCCTAGCAGGCACTAAGCTCTGGGTTTAAACCCAGTACTGAAAAACAAAAAATGGCTTACTCAGACCACTACATTATAACTAACTCTCCAGCATGCTTAATACATATTACCTCTTGCTCTATTTTTCTCATAGCTTCTATCTATCTTCTTCTAACATATGATAGTCTTTCTTCTTCTATTTTTTCTTCTATAAAAATCGAGATAGGAAGGAAAGAAAAAAATGCATGGAGAGAGGAGAGTGGAATTGGGAGAGGAGAAAATAACAAAGTAGACATATCAACACATTCCAGAGTGGGAAGTAGACAAAGGAATGAAGAATAAGTACATATGTAGTTGGAGTACCTGCAGAAAGCTAGAATGAAAAGCCAGCTCATCCCATTGATTCCCTGAAAGCTCAGAACATGGTTCTTCAAGTACCCCAGAAGGCGTCTGCTAGTAGTTCCAACACTAGATCAGCCCCCAACAGTCCAGCAACAACAGTTCCACACTGCAGAAGCCAGGAGATTCCTCTCTGGTTATAAAAGTAATGAGAGCAACTAGGAGCTGGAGAACAGCCAACATAGCAAGGGTTCCCCAACCTGTCCCATTGCAACCACAGGCAGGTGGACCCTCACTCCCCAAAATCCAGGAGACCAGAGGATTGTTTTTTGGAAAATCTTCCAAATTGAAAGGACTCACCAAATAATCTGAATTTTGAGAAGTTCCACACTGAGGGAAATAATCTTGAAATAATTTCAAATTCTTAAGGATAAAAGAATTGTAAAGGTTTTAGAGGTGGAGTGGAAAGGGAGCAACTTCAGATTTCTTTTTAAAAAATCACAAATGAGACAATGGAGAAATGCCTATAGAATCCTGGGGGAAATTGTTTTTAACCTAAATGTGAAACAAGTTGATCTCTATCTAGCACAAGAGGAAAGCAAGAAAATTCAAGTACACAATTACTTAAAATATTTACCTCCTATGTAACTTTTCTCAAGAGACTGCTGGAGAAAGTGCTTCACTAAAGCAAGAGACTAGGATGATAAGGAAGAAAAGAGTAGGGTAAGAGAAGAGAAACAAAGGGAGAGAAACAAAGGGAAACCCCAGGATTATCATCCTTAAGAGAGGTGCCAGGGCAACAGCTGGGCACTATGGCTAGGTCCAGATCATGGACCTATGCCTAGGTCCAAGAAGATGAGGGATACCAGGGAGGAGGGAGATGTTCCCTAGGATACCTGATGCCTATTTATGTGGAAGGTGTTGTTGAGAGGCACTTCACAGAAAGGTGGAGTATTTGGGAAGAATTTTAGATAGGTTTATAGAAACAAATAAAAATTATCAAAAAATAATATTTGCTGTACAAGAAATGACTCAGCAGCAAACAATATCTCAATGGTCAATTAGAGGTAAACACTAAATATTGGTTTAACATAAAACTGGGTAGATTGTTAGAGGACAAAATGGGAAGGGGACAGGAAAGAGTATGAACTCCTACTAGCGAGAAAATATGCACACTGTTTTAGTCAGTGACAAAGAACAATTGTAGAGGAGGAAAAGTTTATTTGGGGGCTCACAGTTTCAGAGGTCTCAGTCCATAGACAGCCAGCTCCATTCCTCTGGGCTCAAGGTGAGGCTGAAAATCACAGCCGAAGAGTGTGTTGGAAGGAGGTGGCTCACGTGGTGATCTGGAAGCAGAGAGATTCCACTCACCAGATACAAAATATATACCCCAAAGCCACACCCCCAATGACCCACCTCCTCCAGCCACACCCTACCTGCCTTCAGTTACTGCTCAGTTAATCTCATCAGGGGATTAATGCTCTGATTGGGTTAAGGCTCTCATAACCCAATCATTTCTCCTCTGAATCTTCTTGCATTGTCTCACACATGAGCTTTTGGGGAAACCTCACATCCAAACCATAACACACACCAAATTTTGTTTTCTTCCTCCTTGGGCGCACAGGTAAAGTACATGTCTCACCTCTTCAGTCTCTAGTGATTACATTCTAAACAAAGGAATGAAGGAGAAGTCATGATGTGTGCCACTTTTTGGCCTGGTCTATGACATACACATTTTATTTTCTGTTCTCCTTTCCTCTTCCAGGCAAGACTTGGAGGGTGCATGTTTAAAGATGGTGATGTCAAAACATGGAAGGAGGTGAAACTGAATGTATAGAGAAGAAACTCTTGCTTGGCAATCTTCTCCAATGACTTACACAGAGGAAGAAATGAACCCTTATTGTACTAAGCTATCACAATAGAAAAGTTGTTTAGCATTACTTACCCTGGCTAATATTCTTAATCACTTATATGGGAAGATGATGAATAATCTGAAATTGACAAACCAGAAATAGAAATTGTTACAAATTATAAGAAATATGGAGATGATGATGACATGATGTGATGATGATGATGACAATGATGACAACAGATGGATGGATGGATGGATGGATAGATAAATAGATAGATAGATAGATAGATAGATAGATAGATAGATAGATAGGCAGCCAGACAGAGAGCAGGAAAAAAACAGGTAAGTGAGTTGAAAGAGCTGCATCCAAGGAGTGGAGCTGAGAGAACAGGGTGGGGTAGGGTAGGTGACTGCTGTTTTTTGTTCTAAGTCTAAGAGCAATATGAAACTTTCAACTATATGTATGCATAATTTAAAGTAAAATATAGAGTATTGATTTAAATGAGGTTTATAGGCTTCCAGGAAAGCAAACATGAACATAGATAATTACAAAACACATAGCATAAATACCCCAAGTTAACCATGATATGTATTGTAAGTGAACCATAGAAAAAACTCTTATAACAGATCAACACGTTTGAGTGCAATAAAAGTTGTATGCAGTTTGGTTTGCTTGTTCTTCTGTAGATTTGGGGTATGATGGCTCACAAAAGGTAAGGAGCTTAAGAGTGTTTTCCCTTCCTTCCTCCCTCCCTTCCTTTCTTCCATCCTTCCTTCCTTCATTATAAATGGAAGGTATTTTAAGTAAGTGAAAGAAAGCTAAATATCATAGCTCTGCCAGTTCATACTGCTCCTTTGTGCAGATTTTTTTTAAAAAACACTCCTTCCTCAAGATACTTATATCTGTTGGAAAATTGTCTTTCATATACTTATCTTGTTAGAATGAGACACTTTGCTGACATCTGGTGGATAAGTGTCATAATAAATAAGCAAGTGTAAATATTCATGCCTGCGAAGGATTTACCCTCCCTAGAAGTACAATTTCTTCCATATACAACTCTTGATTTGGATATCATTTTTCCTAAAGTATCTATTCACTGCCCCAGCCTTGTAGACCCCAGTCTCTCAATTTACTCTGCTTTGCTAGCCCTTCTCTTTTCCTTTCTCCTTCTCCTTTTTTTTTCTCTAGCCTTGCTGTTTGAGAACACCTCTTCCCTCAAAAAAAAAAAAAAAAAAAAATCTGCTCTTCTCTACAAAGCAAAAGCCTAAGTTTTAGTAGACACCTAGATCCCTAAGGTTTCATCTCCTACCCAGAATTTTATCCAAAGCTGATGTAAATCCAGAGCCTGTGGTTAATAAAACATACTGCTTTCCACCTCAATATAGACACAGGCCACAATTCAGCTCTTTTAGTGAGAGACCTCTGCAGCAGGTGCCTGGGGTCCTGGGACTGCTCAAGACAGATTCTCACTCCAAGACTTCTGCCTCCACCACCAGGAATCCACCAAGAATGCACTCTGCAGCCTTGGAACTGATATTTGCCACACATACCCAGAGCCTTTTCAAGCTCTTAACTTCACCAGAGTCCAGAAAATCACAACCTGAGTTTTCTGTATCCCTTCACTCAGGAACAGGGATTTGTTCTGCTGTTAGATGCTCAGAGCTCCTGATTTAGCTCAGTTGATGGAAAGGGAAGTCTTATCTATTTTTCCTCTGTTCTTTTCTTATTTTTGTTTATTTAAAGGATTGGTTGATATACATCAGAAGAAGAACACACACTTTATTCTCTCCAGACCCAGCTCTTTCCTCTCTCCTTTGTGGGAAACTGAACAAACAGGACTGTGATTCTCAAATGCAATCCCTGTTGTCTGCACACATGGCTTGATGCCACCAGTTCTCTGGATTACTTTCTAAAACCCCTAATCCTGGGCTGAATTAAAAGATTTATCTTCACTGAATCCCTTCCCTTCATCTGTCTCCCCTAACACTACTAAGGGGAAATAAGGTGACTTCAAGGAGGCAACCCAGCCAGTGACTATCTTCTGAGTCATTTTGATTCTTGAATGTACTAAACTCTAAGACAAAATAGTTGTAGGAAATACTGTCTTTAATCCAGGTGAATACAAATTAAAATGTCTTTAGTCTATTTCATCATACTCTATTGGGTTTGAGTCTTGTGAAATTTTGAAGAAATTGGTATAATGTAGTCCCAAAACACAAGAAGGTGGAAGAAGGTAGAGAAGGTTGGGATGACTTCAAATATAAAAAGGTTATGATAAGGATTTTGCCTTTTACCTTATTTATGTCCAATTAAAAATAGCCTAACCTACAGTTACAGAGCATTCCATTAGAAAAAGATTTGAAATTCATGATGAACTAATTTAGAAGGCCCTCCTCACTCACACTGGGAATTTTATTTTTTTTATTAACTTCACTTTTTTTTAACTTGCCACCAGAGGCAAAGGAATGAAGAAATGGCCTCCTGGGCTCCTTAGAGCCATCACATTCTACACTATTTATCAACAAGCACTAATTGGGCATTCTTATTTGTCAGACACCAGTGAGATATTAAGAGTACTAATATCAACTAAAATCCTCACCCTTAAGGACTTCACCATCTGTCAGTAGAATTCTGCCAAAGCTCTATTTATCAACAGGTAAGGGGAAAGGGATCCCTTAAGTAAAATTCCCACTGATCTGAGCTTCTCTCAAACTCAACTGTCATGCAGCAGAATTAGCCTAAATTTTTGAACACCAGAAATCTATGTCCCTCCCTGAAAAGACTCCTGGGCTCTCTGCTAACCAGCCAGAGTAGAAGGAAAGAGGGTTTTTTACGTGTCCCAAAGTGTATTCAATTACATTATACACTAGGGATGATTTAGGAATAAGGTAGGTAAGGAATCACTGCCCAAATTGAAAATGCAATGCCTATCTGTCTCTTCTACAGATCTGCTCAAGGCTCTGCTTGCCTGTCTGGGGTCACAAGGTTGGTAAGAATCAGAGTGAGTGTAAAATCAACACTGTGCCAGTGACTCCAGAGGCTGAGACAAGAGGATTGCAAGTTCAAAGCCAGTATGGACAACTTAGGAAGACCCTGTTTCAAAATAAAAAGGGTTGGGATGTGGCTAAGTGGTAGAGTGTCCCCTGAGTTCAATCCCCAGTACTGCAAAAAAATAAAACTAAATTAAAATTAAATTAAAACTGCACACATTTAACTGTAAAAATGCACCATACTTTATCTAGTCTCCTTAGAATTCAAATTATATTCATAATATAATGCCTAATTAATGATAAATTTGTTTAGCACCTATACAGGTCAGGGTTCCAGCAGAAAAGATAACACTCAAACTAGGATAATTCAAGAAATATTAAGTAAAAGAACTATTTATAATTACATAGAGAAACCACAAGGAATTCTGCAATCCACAGGCTGGTGTCATTGAAACTAGGCACTGGAGACTCAGAGAGCAGGGGAAGGAGTGAATACTGACCAAAAAGAATGTCAGGTGAGAGGAGCTGTGATCATCCCTCCAAGGGCACACTGGAGGAAACCCATAGTGAGAAGCAAGCAAGAGAATGAGCAACCAACTCCCCTGTCCTGCCTCCTTCTTGTTGGCTGAGGCCAAGTAGAAGCTGGAAGGCCGGTGGTTCAGCCTTGTCACTATCATGGCGATAAGAAAAGGACAGAGTAGAGGAGAGAGTGCAGAGAGTACCTGAGCTCCAAGACTGAAACTCAGTTCCCTAAACTGTCCCAAACAACTTTAAGCTGTTGAGTTCAAGGATCCAGACCAGGCTCCTCTAAAAACTTCAATTGAGCAACAAATATACAACTTATGGTTACTTTTTAAATAAGTGTTTTTAGAAAAGTAATAGGTGAATGATTAGAGCATTTGATAATATACATTCCTATATGTATGTGAAAATATATGTAATACTCTAGATTATGATTTTCAGCCCATTAATATACCTCTGTCAATTTTGTTGTGTTAACATATTCACAGAATTAAAAATTTGAGACCTAATGGATTAAAATGAACTTAGTATTCTAGTGTTATTATAAAACACACAGCAGATCCCCAGTCCAAGCAGAATTATCCTTGTGTATTTGAGGTTTATAACATGATGTTATGGGATGCCCAATGATATAGTTAACCATGTCATCATGGCTTCCTGGGCAAAGCAGATTAACATATTTATCACATTGCATGGTTACTTTTGTGACAAGAGCAGTCAAAACCTACTTAAGAAATCCCCTGATATAATTTTTATTAATTTCAGTCCTTATATATTAGATCTCTAAACTTATTCATCTATGCTTTTGCTATTTTTTTATCCTTTGACCTACATCTGCCTATTTTCTCCCTACAGTAACCAATGCTGCTTTATTTCAGTTTCTGTATATTTGAAGTGTGTGTGTGTGTGTGTGTGTGTGTTATATACAAGTGAAATCATGCAGTGTTTTCCTTTCTGTGTCTGGCTTTATTTCGCTTAGTATAATACCCTCCAGGTCCATCCCTGTTGTGGTAAATGACAGGACCTCCTGCCTTTTTTGAGGCTGAATAATATTCATACTATTTATAAAAAATTCACTTGTTAATGCACATTTAGGTTATTTTCATCTCTTGGATATTTTGAATAATGCTGCAGCAAACACAGAAATACAGACATTTTTACAGGTCGGTAATTTCATCTCCTTTCATTATATTATAAGAGGGATGATTAGGTAACACGGTAGTTCTATTTTCAGTTTCTTTAGGGATTTCCAAAAAGTTTTCCAGAATGATTGTATGAATCACAGCTTTTTAAATAATATTTGTTTTTCTTCTTGTTCTTTCTTATATTATAAACATAGGTAAATACCATATATTTTATATAGAATGGATACATATTTTTGATCGGTATGACGAGACTTGTCATGCAAGATAACCAAATGAATATAAATATTTACCTTTTCTCCCTCCCAGATTCTACTTAAATAATAAAAGAAACACAAATTATTAAAATAAATCCAATTATTAAAATAAATCCACAACAATTCCCATAAGCCAGAACAGTGCCACCAGAAGCCCAGATAGTGATAAATTTAGAGAAAAAGCAGAAGGGAAGCAGTTGATGCCAAACTCAACAGATCTGAGGAACCCATCGACCCAAAGTCAACAGAAAGGAACATCCCAAAATAGTGAGATTTGCTATTCAGAATCTCAGAATAATCTCAGCAATGAGAGCCTGGAGAAGAAGCTGCTTCGGGTGCTAAAACCTTACGATTGACTCCTTTCTAAAATTGCACTTCTCCTGTGGCAGCAGCCCAGGGTGGTTGCTGAGGCCACCAAAGATGATTTTTTTAAGGGACAGGTGGTGCCCTGTAACCCAGAGAAGCCCACTATGTGGACTGAAGCTTCTAGGGCTCCAGTGGAGGCACTTTGGTAGGGACATAGGCTTCCAAGTGTGCAAACCATTGATGTGAAAATGTGTTCCCATCCAGGAAGCCTAGAACCAGGCAGCGAAGGTGAATTTAAATGACTATAACATTCAACTTTCTAGCTGGGTAGTAGAAGGAACACAATTTTCATTGTATTATTATTTTGCATGTATAAAACATTTCACAATAATATTTTAAGAACAGCAACAATCTCTTGTGATGAAGAAACATTTATGTGAAGTTTAATATTTCCTTCCATTTTACCTTAGCTTCCTTTTCTAATGATTTCAAACGATGGCTTAATACATTTTTTTCTTAAAAAACACTGTGTATGGTATAATCCCTATTTTCTGAAATTATTTGTGTTTGTATATGTTCCCACATATAGATGCATATAAATCTGTCTATTTTAATGTTCCAAAGCAGATGCTTTTTAGGATATGTGCATTTAATGTGATTTATTGCCTTCTTTCTGTACTTTTAAATATCCCATTAATTTTTTAATAAGCATGTATCATTTATAGAAAAATAATAGGCATTCAGTCTATTGAGCTGAAATCTTTGAGAATTGGCCCACTTTCCCTTGAGCATAACATAGTGGGAAAGTGGTCCCATTGTTCTGAGGAGACCTAGGCTGTTCAGGATACAGACATCTGCAAGCACCACTAACCAGTGGCTGCTGAGAGAGGTCAAGGGAGCAGTAGCACAGCCAGGACATTCCAATCCCAGTATAAGTCCAGCCTCCCACTCTCCCAATCACAATCACAAAGATGAGAAAATCATCAGAAAGACAGAGTGTGCTGGGAATTCAATTCCCAAGAACCTAAGGCATCCAGTCAAACAGCTGTGATGGCGAAGGCATGGGCTTTTTAACCCTGTATGTCAACATCATGGGGCCTTGGGCCACCTTGCCTTAGAGCACACTGGGACACCTTTTAAAGGACTGAATGAACCCATAATGCACCTTTTCCTCTTTCTGTGCCAGAGCATAGCTGGGACTTAGCCACAACTTTTCATTCCATACTTCTGGGCCTGCTAATCCTTGGTTACACCAGCTGGTCGGGGCTACCGTAGCATACATCCTTGACAACCAGCATCAGAGCCTAATGGAAAGCCTGGTCCACTCGCAAATGTAATTCTTAGAAAACCAGGGGCAGGCAACATGATGGGTGATTCTAAGAAAATCAGAGAAGTGGCTTTAGGTTTAAAAGACTGATCCTCCTGCCAATCTAAGGGGTTAAGACTCAGACTTGTTATAATCCTGATATTAAGGCAAGAGTGACCTAATCTATTCTTCCAAACTATCTCACCTAGTACCTCTCTCGTGTGCTGCTTTCTTCAGCTCTATCCTTTCACTGGAAGGAAGAAAGTAAGGAGAGAGTGCACACACACACACACACACATACACACACACATGGGAAGGATTGCATATATATGTGTGTGCATATATATACATATCTTTGTATATATATATCTTATCTGTATATATTACCATATATCTTCATACATATTACCATATATCTTTAAATATTTATATATCTCTGGTTTGCTAACTCAGCCCTTACTCAATTCCTTCATGATCTATATCCCATCAGCAATTATTTTATCTGTCAATCACTTTCTTCTCCCTCTGTCTCATACTACATTACAATCTCTGTGAGTGCAGAGATTGTAGGCTAGGCTACCATGGAGTGGGAGACAATGCTGATGCCAGGAACCCAGAGCTCCAGAGGTTCACAACCATGTGCCAGGAAACAAGATTCTAGGCTTTGAGTCACTGAAAATTAGAGAGGGAACCAGGGAACCTTTCCCTTACAGAAAACCAGGACATCCCAAATGGCTGCATTCAGTGAGAGGGTGGCAGAATCAAAGGGGCATCACAGAAACCCCTATCTGTCTCTCCCTGAGACTCTGTAATCATAGGCCTGTCTACACAAAATTCTGAGAAGCAAATTCACACCAGGTATTTTGGCTCTGTAATATGTCCACTTGGCAAGGTTGACCGATACGTCCTAGAACTCCCTTCCTGTACGTTTCCTCTTAGGGCCGGCAACAAGAGAGACTCGCGGGAGATCTGGAGGGGGAAGGTGATACAGGTGCCATGTTATGACTTACATTTCTCAACACGTACCTGCTGGCACACATCCATGGAGCCTGCCATTGTTCCATTTTCCTCTGCACCCTCCTTCAGCTACTCTGACTCCTGGGCCAGGTATGTGTGTTGATTGATAATGAAGGGCTCAGGCCACCAAGATAAAAGGCAATGAGAACTAACAGGTGCTAGGCTGTCCTCATGGGATCCTGCTTCTGCTTGAGGGCTCAAGCCTGTCCTTGGTCATCCCTTGGTCACCTCCACTTTTCCCAACCACCTGTCAGACTTGAAGCTGCAGCATCAGATACAAAGACAGCAGCCACAACAG
>PVHX01023108.1:0-26319 GCA_004024805.1 Geosciurus inauris
GGGGCATTTCTGCATTCCTTGGTTCAGTGCCTCCTCACCATCAACCTACCCTTCTGTGGCCCCAATGAAATTGACCACTATTTCTGCGACGTGTACCCTTTGCTGAAACTGGCCTGCACTGACACACACACAGTTGGAATCCTGGTGGTTGCCAATTCAGGCATGATGGGGCTGGTGATCTTTGTGGTTTTGATGCTGTTGGCTTACCCCGAAGAGGGGCACAGCAAGGTGATTTCCAATTGCAGTGCCCACCTAAGGGTTGTGGTTTCGTTCTTCGTGCCTGTCCTCTTCATCTACATCAGACCAGCCACCACTTTTCCAGAAGACAAAGTGTTTGCTCTTTTCTACACCATTATTGCTTCCATGTTCAACCCTCTGATCTACATGCTGAGAAACACGTAGATGAAGAATGCCCTGGGGAAAGTTTGGCGCCAGAAACTATTTTGGATTGGGAGGCCTGTCATCTGAATCACATATCCACTCCTCATGCAGATTGCTCAGGTGGCACTGGCTCTACCTTGAGTTTATTTAAGCATGAGCTTTCCCACAAAACTAAACATAGACTCTTGTCTCAGTTCCTGATATCGCAATTTACTTTGGACTTTATTCTATTTTTATTTATTTGTTGTTCTTGTTTAACATCTCCAATACTTGAGTAATCATTTCCTTCATTAGTCCTGGTAAAATCTTTTGTATATATTTTTTTTCCTTTGGGTTTTTCACAAGTTAACACCTGGAGCTCAGTTTTCTGTCTTAGCTTTGGTCCAGAGGTGATTCTCCAACTATACATAAATGCACTCATCTCAATTTCATGTGTCCTAAAGGTCTTTGGTTTTTTGGGATTGGCTAACTTCCCTTAGCATGATATTTTCCAATTCCATTCATTTTACCTGCAAATGCCATAATTCTATTCTTTTTTATTGCTGAGTAATATTCCATTGTGTATATATACCACAATTTCTTTATTCAGTCATCTATTGAAGGACATCTAGGTTGGTTCCACAGTTTAACTATTGTGAAGAGAGAAGCTATAAATATTGAAGTGGCTGCATCACTGTAGTTTGCTGTTCTTAAGTCCTTTGGGAATAGACAGAGGAGTGGTCAAATTTGAGCGGTCAAATGGTGGTTTCATTCAAGTTTTCTAAGGAATCTCCATACTGCTTTCCAAATTGGTTGTAACAATTTGCAGTCCTGCCAGCAATGTATGAGCGTGCCTTCTTATCCACATCCATGCCACAATTTATTGTTGTTTGTATTCCTGATTACTGCCATTCTGACTGGTGTGAAATGAAATCTTAGAATAGTTTTGATTTATATTTCTCTAATTGCTAGAGATGTTGAACATTTTTCATGTTTGTTGATTGATTGTATATCTTCTTCTGAGAAGTGTCTGTTCATCTCCTTAGCCCATTTATTGATTGGGTTGTTTGTTTTCTTGGTGTTAAGATTTTGGGGTTCTTTACATATATCCTGGAGATTAGTGCTCTATCTGATCTGATGTGTGTGTGGCAAAAATTTGCTACCAGAATGTAGGTTCTCTATTCACTTCATTGATTGTTTCCTTGACTGAGAAGAAGCTTTTTAGTTTGAATCCATCCCATTTATTGATTCTTGCTTTTATTTCTTGCACTTTACGAGTCTTGTTAAGGAAGTCAGGGCCTAATTCAACATGATGAAGGTTTGGGTCTACTTTCTCCTCAATTAGGCACAGAGTCTCTGATCTAATTCCTAGGTCTTTGTTCCACTTTGAGTTGAATTTTGTACATGGTGAGAGATAAGGGTTTAGTTTCATTTAGCTGCATATGGATATCCAGTTTTTCCAGCAACATTTGTTGAAGAGGCTATCTTTTCTCCAATGTACTTTTTTGGCACCTTTGTCTAGTGTAAGATAACTGTATTCATGTGGGTTTTTCTCCGTGTCTTCTATTCTGTACCACTAGTCTAAATGTCTATTTTGGTGCCAATACCATGCTGTTTTTGTTATTAGAGCTTTGTAGTATATTTTAAGGTCTGGTATTGTGATGCCTCCTGCTTCATTCTTCTTGCTAAGGATTGCTTTGTCTATTCTGAGTCTCTTATTTTTCCAAAAAAAAAAATTATGATTGCTTTTTTTTATTTCTAGAAGAAATGACATTGGGATTTTAAGTGGAATCACATTGAAGCTATATAGCACTTTGGTAGTATGGTCATTTTGACAATATTGATTCTGCCTATCCAAAAGCTGGGAGATCCTTCCATCTTCTAAGATCTTCTTCAATTTCTTTCTGTAGTGTTGTGTAGTTTTCATTCTAGAGGTCTTTCATTTCTTTTGTTAAGTTGATTCCCAAGGGTTTTTTTTTTTTTTTTTTTGAGGCTGTTATGATTGAGGTAGTTTTCCTAATTTCTCTTTCAAAGGATTCATTGCTGATGTATAGAAATGCAATTAATTTATAGGTGTTGATTTTATATCCTGCCACTTTGCTGAGTTCATTTATTAATTCTAGATGTTTTCTGGTGGAAACCTCTAAGCATAGAATAATGTCATCAGCAAATAATGATAGTTTGAGTTTATTATTTTCCTATTTATATCCCTTTAATTTCTTTCATCTGTCTAATTGCTATGGCTAGTGTTTCAAGGACTATGTTGAATAGCAGTGGTGAAAGAGGGCATCCCTGTCTTGTTCCCATTTTTAGAGGGAATGCTTCCTATTTTTCTACATTTAGGATGATGTTGGCCTTGGGTTTAGCATACATAGCTTTTACAATGTTGAGGTGTGTTCCTACTATTCCTCTTTTTTTCTAGCATTTTGAAAGTGAAAGCGTTCTTTCTTTGCATCAATTGATAAAATCATATGGTTCTTATCTTTAAGTCTATTGATGTGATGGATTACATTAATTTATTTGCATATGTTGAACCAATCCTGCATCCCTAGAATAAACCTCACTTGATCATGGTGCACTATTTTTCAATATGTTTTTTGTATATGATTTGCCAGAATTTTATTGAGAATTTTTACATCTATGTTCATCAGGAATATTTGTCTGAAATTTCCTGTCTGATTTGGGTATCAGGGTGATTGTAGCCTCATGGAATGACTTTGTAAGGATTCCCTTCTTTTCTATTTTGTGGAATAATTTGAGATATTGATATTAATTCTTCTTTGTAGGTCTTGCAGAATGCAGCTGATAATCTGTCTGGTCCCAAGCTTTTCTTAGTTGGTAGGCTTTTGATGGTGTCTTCCAATTTCTTACTTGAAATTGATCTGTTTAAGTTGTGTATGTCCTCCTGGTTCAGTTTTTGTAGGTTATGGGCCTCTAGAAATTTGTTGGTTTCTTTAGGGTTTTCTATTTTACTTGAGTATAAATTTTCAAAAGAGTTTCTAATTATCCTCTGTATTTCACTAATTTCTGTAGTGATTTTTTTTCCATCATAAATTTTAGTAACTTGGGTTTTCTCTCTCCTTCTTTTCGTTAGGGTGGCTAAGAATCTGTCTATTTTATTTATTTTTTCAAAGAACCAGCTTTTTGTTCTGTCAATTTTTTTGAATTTTTTCTTTTGTTTCCATTTTGTTGATTTCATCCCTGATTTTAATATTTCCTTTCTTCTACTTCTTTTGATGTTGATTTGTTCCTCTTTTTCTAGGGCTTTGAGATGTATTGTCAGGTCATTTATTTGTTGACTTTTTCTTCTTTTAATGAATGGGCTTAATGCAATGAACTTTCCTCTTAGCACTGCCTTCATGTGTCCCAGAGATTTGGATATGTTGTATTGTAGTTCTCATTTAAAATGTACTTCTTTATTCATTTTCACTAACTTTGACTTGAAGTCCACTTTATCTGATATGAGGATGGCAATCTCTGCTTGTTTATGTCATCCATGTAAGTAATATATGTTTGCCCACACTTTCACTTTCAGCCTGTTGATGTCTTTTCCTGTGAGATGAGTCTCTTGAAGGCAGAATATTGTTGGGTCTTTTTTTTCTTTAATCCAATTTGTCAATCTATGTCTTTTAATTGATAATTTTAGGCCATTCACATTCAGTGTTATTATTGAAATATAATTTGAATCCTAGGCATTTTGTTGTATTTTTTATTTTTACCTTGACTTTTTCCCCCTTTGATTGGCCTTTCTTTTTGTGTAGTTCCTTTCTTTGCAGATTTTCATTGTTGGTTATCATTTCCTCCTCATGGAATATTTTGCCAAGAATGCTGTGTAGTGCAGGCTATCTTGCTGTAAATTCTTTTAACTTATGTTTATCTTGAAAGGTTTTTATTTCATCATCAAATCTGAAACTTAATTTTGCTGTATATATGATACTTGGTTGGTATCCATTTTCTTTCAGATCTTGGTGTATATGTTTTTCCATCATTTCCTGGCTTTTAGAATCTGGGTTGAAAAATCTGCTGAGATTCAAATTGGCCTCCTTCTATGTATAATCTGATTCCTTTCTCTTGCAGCCTTTAAATTTCTGTCCTTATTCTATATGCTAGGCATTTTCATTATAATGGGACTTGGTGTAGATCCATTGTCATTTTATATATTTGTTGTCCTGTAAGCCTCTTGTATTTGATTTTCCAATTCATTCTTTATGTTTGGGAAGTTTTCTGATATTATTTCATTGAAGAAATTGTGCATTCCTTTGGTTTGAAACTCTGAGCCTTCTTTTATACTGATAAATCTTAGATTTGTTCTTTTGATGCTGTCTCATAATTCTTGCATGTTCTCTTCATGGTTTATTACCATCTTCACTGTGTGGTCAACTTTATTTTCAAGATTGTATATTTTCTCTTCATTATCTGAGGTTCTATCTTCCAAGTTATCTAGTCTACTGGTGATGCTTTCTTTTGAGTTTTTCATTTGGTTTATTGTTTCTTTCATTTCAAGAATTTCTGATTTTATTTTTACAATCTCTAGCCTGTTCTTTTTTTTATTTTTATTTTATTTTTGGTACTGAGGATTGAACTTGGGCATACTTGACCACTGAGTCAGTTCCTCAGCCCTATTTTTGTGTTTATTTAGAGACAGGGTCTCACTGAGTGAGACCTCACCATTGCTCAGGCTGGCTTTGAACTCACAATTTTCCTGTCTCAGCCTCCCAAAATACTGGGATTACAGGCATGCATCACTGTGCCCAGCTGTAGCTCTTTCCTGAAGCAATCTTTTGCTACCTGTATTTCTCCCTTATCTCTTTCTTTGTGTGATCAATGGTTGCCTTTATTTGCTCTCTTATCTCTTTGCTGGAGTGATCAATGGTTGCCTTTATTTGCTGTCTTATTTCTTTGCTGGAGTGATCAATTTTTGCCTGTATTTCCTCACTTATGTCATTCTTCACTTTCACAGATTATTTTAATTACATACATTCTGAATTCTTTCTCTAACATTTCATCAACTATGCTGTTAATGGATTCTATTATTGTAGTATCTTTGTTTGAAAAGGCACTTTTTTCCCTTGTTTTTTCATGTTGATTATGTGTGTTCATTTCTTGCAATGTCAGTAGAGGTACTGTGATTTGTATCCTATAATCTTGTAGTGACCCTATAGATTACCTGTATCTCCTTTTGGAGTTCATTTCCAGTCCCCAGTAGGTGTCCCCTGATAGACTTTACTGTCACTAAAGACGGTGGTGGCAGTGGTGCAGGTAACTCAAGGAGGCAATGGGGTAACTCAAGATGGATACAAACACTTTCAGAGATGCGGCTGAAAAGGTGGGACTTAAAATGGCTTTGGGCTGATTGATTAAAAATGCAGCACTGTGGTGTGCTGAGCTGTGACAGGCCACTGCCTTCAGGCCCTGTCTCTTGTCCCAAGGTGGAGGCTACTACATGGGAAGATCTATGGTGATGGCTGTGGTGTCCCAAGATGGATGCAGGAAGGGAGCAACATTGTTTACTTGGACTCTGCGCATGGGCAGTCCTGGACTTCGGCTCTCACATAGGACTGAGGAGGCAGTCCTATGCCTGACCTTGGCCTGAGCTCCTACATGGGTCCCAGGTAGTGGGCCTGGGCCTGGGCCTGGGTCTGGACTCCCATAGGGGTCCCCAGAGGTGGGCCTCCTTTTGAGCCTGGGCTCCAGATCTATAGGTGTTCTGACGCAGAATGGTTTGGCCAGTCTTGGGCCTTGCTTAGGCCTGGGTTCCCACAGGGCTTGGGGGATCAGCAAGTGGCAGTCTTGGACCTGATCTTGGCTGGGCTCTCATGGAGATCCCTGGAAGTAGTCTAGGACCTTGGCCTGTGCTCAGCAGTCGTCAGAGCCTCTGGAGCAAAACTGGGGGTGGACCTGAGCCTCACTTAGGCCTAGGCTCCCACACGGCTCCCTAGAGGCAGTCCTGGGCCTGAGTCTGAGTTTCTGTGTGGGTCAGCAGATCAGCAGGTAGCAGTCTTGTGTGTGACCTTGGCTGTGCTCCTGTGTAGGTCCCTGGAGGCGGTCCTGGGCCTTGGCCTGTGCTCCTGCCAGTGGGCAGGGGCTCTCCTAAAATTATTTTAATGAGTTTATTTTTTAAAAAAAACCACAAAATTGTATTAATGACAGAAATATCTGCCCCAAATTCCCCTTGTAATGTAATGAAAATGTGGTGTTGACATTAGGTAGGGTAACCATATAACATATTTCCTAATTTGTACAAATGGGTATAAAATTACAATAAAAGAGTAATTTTAAAATGGAATTCTATCTGGAAAGCAGAATGTCTAACTACTGGCCAACATGGAATATATGGACATTTTTTATAAGAGGATATGTGCTGAGATATTTAGGAAATTCCACTTATTACTTAACATCTTCAATTGGAAACCAATGCAATGTTACTATTGAAAGTTGATCTAGATTATGCCTAAATTAATTTGTCTATTACCATCAAAATTAAACCTACCAATTTCCAATTTTATATAGAACTTTCAGGCATCTGAATATTCAGAGATACCTATAGAATTAAAACATAATTTTCAATGGTTAAATATCTTGCTTTCTGAATAAAATAGGACTTGTTTGAGATGGTAATGTGGTTCACTGAGCACTTACTTGCCATCTGTGAGATCCTGGGTTCAATCCTTAGCATTGCAAAATTGAAAACACAAATGAAAAAAATTTTGACATTGTGAGGATAACAATACTATGTGAAGTGAGGCATTACATTGTGTAGGTTGGGAAGAAACAAAACCAAAAAACATAAACTGAATATTTAATACATAAATGAAAAAAAAACAATTAAATGTCACAGCACTGTGTGGGGAAAAGTTTACAGACCTAGAAATTGAGAAAACTAGCTGGAGAATTATATTTAAAATATATATATTTTTATAGGATTTTTTAGTACAGCAGTTGGAAGCATAGCTAAATCTTTAGTGAAATTCTTAATGCAGAGTACACAATTATGCATGCCAACATGCAGTAATTCATTCAGGGTAATCTTTGAACCAATGAGAAAACCACCAACAAAAAGAAAGTCTCTTAAATAAATGGTGGGAGAATGCAGAAGGTGAAAACAAACCCCAGTCTCTCCCCATATATTAAAAAAATCAACTCAAAATGGATCAAAGACCTAAACATGAGACCCAAAAATTTTTGAGTTTTAAATATTTTATTTTAGATTAACTTTTTAAATATTTTTGAATAAAATGATTTTATATAAACTGTTAAATTATGAAGAAAGTTTAATAACAGATTATTATAATTAAATTATTTATATTCAAAATCAATAATAATACAAATTTGTTAGCAACTAATATTTGAATGTGAAAATTGAAAAAGCCTTCCTTGTTAAAGGCTAGCTTTTTTTTTTCCTTCCTAAGATAGTAATAATAGTAACTACCTCACAAGGTAATGGAATAAAATTAAATAAGAATGGTGCTTAGTGACAGCTTAAAATTCCTTTATTACTGTCATTATTTCTCCAATCTATAAATTAATTTTTTATTCCAAATTGAAATTAAGAATTTTAACATGAAGATTTCATTTAGTATTTTAAATCATCATATAAGAGTTTTGTCCATGTATGTTTAAGGAATTCTATAATAAAACATCATTTCAAGCCACACAAAGTATTTGTGCAGATTCTTTTTTTTAAGAAGCTCAAAAAACTCCAGTTAAAAATAATAATCTAGCTCCCTGCTTTATTTTAGAGAGGAGTGATATGAAAATCAGAGGCTTACAAATTTTCTTAGCCTCAAACTGAAAGCTAGAGAGATAGTTAAGCAGCCAAGCTAAAAATATTTTTGAACCTCATACAAATTGATAACAACTTCCAAAATTTTATATCAAGGTTGCCAGAAAATGGGAAGTGTTCATGAGTGATAGATCAAAGACTTTGCTGTTGAATATGCAAAGGAACAAAAATGGAAAGTAGAGTAGGTAGGATATTTAGAACATAATAATGGGAATGTCTGGTTAAAAATATTAAGCAGACACATCATTGCACAAGTGAATTCACCTTGCTGAAGAGGCTCATTGTAGTAAATTCCATCAGATAATTGCTCAAGTGTTTTTCTCTCCATCAAGGTCTCTGAAGATTGCCAAAATATCTTTCCTTAAATATGAGAACCACTTTCTTGTAGGTAATCTCTTTTCTCATTGATGTTTGGTCAAAAAAAAGATTTTCCTGCTTTGTGATTTTTTATTGAATACTTTAGGTAATCCTTACATTTGTATTCAATTTTAAACTTTTTATTTAAATTGTACTAATGTATATTTCAAACAAAACTTGTGGCAAAAGGTTCACTGTTGCTTTCTCTCCTTCTTCTTCCCTCATTCCATTCTCAATAAAGTATAAATCTCAAAGTACATTGGGACCACATATTATGATCAGATTCTGTGGTGTCTTTTCAGAGCAGTGGGCTGTGGAAACAGTGGGCCTCTGCTGGCATCAATATCCTACTCAGTTCTGCATGTTCTCTTCATTTAGGTGCAATAATAGTGACTCCCAAACACACAAGGACCCTCTGGGTATTTGGTCAAGAACTACAGGAATACAGGTATTGAGCCACCTTTACCTATAGTTCCTTTCCAAATGGTGTTTGCATCTGGAATTGTCTTTTCCAATCCTGTTTTTTATTGTCTGTGCTGCCTTTTATACTTTGCAGCCAAGTAAGGGCATCTTGTTCATCTCCTCTAGGTTTATCTTTCTGTGCCTGATGGTCATTCTTCCTCTCAGGTCTTTCAATGTGTTAAAGACCTTGGCCTGCCCTTGACCATGTAAATTCCTTGACTCTCTCTCAGCCTGGGACTCAGTGACCTCTACTTGTCCTGAGAGGGGCTGATGGGCAGTTTTCATCCTTCAGGAATAAATTTAGCAAACCAGATTGAGGAAAATTTGCCTTTTGTTTGTGTATGTGTGTGTGTGTGTGGTGCTGGGGATTGAACCCAGGGCCTTGTGCATGCAACACAAACACTCTACCAACTGAGCTATATCCCCAGACTAAAATTTGCCTTTATGCAAGGTATTTCTTTTGTAGTCAAAGACTAAAGTCTATGTTCATATAATCATATGAACATTCCTGGCTGAAAGGAAAATAATATAATCATTCCTGGCTGAAAGGAAAATCACCTGATATTCAAATTAAACAACTATTTTGCATCCAAAATAAGTGGATGTATCATGCTATCTACAGAATCCAGATGGAATCAACAATTGATACTGACTACAAATACGTGTTATTTGTTTGTTTTTGGTACTGGGGATTCAACTCAGGGCACTTGGCCACTGAGTCACATCCTTAGCACTATTTTGTATTTTATTTAGAGACAGGGTCTCACTGAGTTGCTTAGTGACTCGCTTTTGCTGGCTTTGAACTTGTGATCCTCCTCAGCCTCCTGAGCCACTGGGATTACAGGCATGCGCCACCATGCCCGGCAAATGTGTTATTTGTTTACACTTGCAGATTTAATAGGAAGTTTAACCTAAAAATCTCTTAGCAGAGAATAGTTTTGCTATTTTAAAGCTTAACCTACTATAAAAAATATTCCTCCTAATTCTTGCAATAATATTTTAACCTTGAATAATTCATATCTTAACCTGGATTTCCTAGAAAACAAAGCCTGAAGCAACATTTATGTGCCAGTACTTCATAAAGTAATGCAATTATAGGCAAATAATCAGGCATGGTGTTGCTGGCCTATACTCATAGCTACTTGGGAGGCTGAGACAGGGGGATCACAAGTTCAAGGGCACCTAGGACAACTTAGTGAGACTGTCTCAAAGTAAAATTGAAAAGAGCTTGGGATGTAGCTCAGTAGTAGCAGACCTAGCTACTCTTCTTTAGGTCCTGGGTTCAATCTGAAGTACTGAAAAAAAATTAATAAAGAAAATACTGCACATTTAAATAGTTGTTTGGAAAGGCTAAAATTAAAGAGAAGTTAACTGTACAGACTCTCCTGTCTCTTTGTTCTCCTTGCTCAATATTTGACCACAGGGATAATCCCAGGGACTTCGGGTTTGCATCATTCAGATCTGTCAGGGATTCTGACGGGTTACTTCACTTTCTACAAGTTTAGAAGTGGTGGGAGGGACGTCCAAACTCCAGGCATGCTCTGGTCAGCCTTGATTGCTGTTCCCACTTGCGTCCTTGTGGTCTCACCAGTGGCTGTGGGCATGTTTGTGGGACATTGACTCTCAGTATTATCCAATGGAATGCCACTTGCACACATAAAGGTAGATACTATTGCACTTTATCAGGGTAAAAGAGGAACTCAATTATATGTTATCAAAATTCCAGTTTCTCCCCAGGAAGAGATTCCACAGGAAATATGAATGGAAAAATAAAATAATGAAGCTCGAAGAAACAAATTGGGGACAAAAGGTTTGTCTATGTCCAGAAATGGAATAGATGTTAGGCTGACATGAGAGAATGAATTAGTTACAAAGGAAGAGAAAAAATGTAAGGAGAAATCACTCATTTAACAATGAAGCAAGGTACAACTCAAAGCCTATAAAGTGCAGAGTGAAGGTTTCTAAGGAGAGAAATGTCATATTTTTCAAAGTCCAGTCCTTAAATACATATACATTTTGGCTCTTGGAAAATGTGTAGTTGCAAAAAAAAAAAAACAGTTGTGCTTGCCAAAACAAAGAAATTTAGAATTTATGGATGAAAGTTATGATCATCTGTGTAGAGAAAAATTGATGTACATAAAATTATCATCATCCCTTTTGTAAAACAATATACTTTTAAAATAACAAACTCTTCCCAAAGTATTCTCTTCAAGAAGAAATAGACCCCATTCTTAAATTTGCTCTATATTTTATCAAATATTTTAGGATCATTTCAAAATTGAATTTAAATAGGAAGTAAAAAGTCTCTAAATGTGAGAAATGTTTATTTGGAGTGCTTTATAATTTCCTTCTCTTTTATAATAAAGGCGGTTAACTTTGCTTTAAGGGGGAAGGAAATATAAGTCTTAATGATTTTATTTATCTTCAAACTAGTAGCCCAACAACAGTCTCCATGACTGTTAAGTAGAAATGTAGATTCACCTCAGAGGCAAATGGAACTTCTGAGACTCAAGCATAAGCCTTGGGGAAGAATGGTGAGTAAAGAAAATAACAATGAAAACAACTGAAATAGTATGGGAGACTATGCCTGTTCAACATTCCCCTCAATACTGGAGTGTGCCTGAGATGTGAGGTGTTATTCTGCCCTTTCCTTGGTGAGTTTCAGCATTCGCTTCTGATAGAGTGTGTATCTTCCATGGCTAAATGGGTGAATTCAATCTGTCATTCACTAGCTGTGTAACCTTGGATAATTTTAACCACATAACTTTTGATCTTGATTATTGATCTAGAACCCTATACATATAAGGTGTGAATTTCTCATAACAGTTTATCTATATTAAAAATAATACTCAAAATACAACAAGATGTAGTTATGAAATGCTTACACACACTCATATTGTTTTAATAGTAATTAATGTTAGTTATTAGTTTGGGAGCATAAACTTAACATACAATTTGGTCATGTCCTGAGTTATTTTATTTCTCCTCAGGGAAAATGACAATATGCCTCAAAGTTTTGGCACATTTGATTCTCCATGATACATGAAGGCCAAAAATTTAACAACTAAGAGAATGGAGGGGGCTGGGGCTGTAGCTCAGTGGCAGAATGCTTACCTAGCATGTGTGAGGCTCTGAGTTTTTCCTCAGCACCACATATAAATAAATAAATAAAAATAAATGTTCATCCACAGCTAATATATACATATGTAATATATACATATGTATATGAATATATAACAATATAATGAATAAATTCATTGAATGTTATAATTTTCTAACACTCAATAAAGTTAAATATACCTACTCCTTTTATATTTTAAAGTACTTGAATTTCTTATTTCACATCTTCACATAGAAAATACACTCTGCCCCTCCAGCTAGTTTTACTAACAAATTCTACCAAAATTTAAAGAAGAAATGATATCAGTTATACACAACTTTACATGAAAACACAAGAGATAACTTCTGAATGGATTCTGTAAGTTCAACATTTCTGAGGTAGTTACGCCTCTTGGTAGCTCTTTTATATTTATATTATTGTACACTCTGTCATATTATCTGTACTTGAAGACAGTTTTATCTATTCTGTTCAATTATGGATGATTTTTATTGTAATTAATAGTGGTAGTAGTACTAAAGGGAGTTCATATCAAGATTTCAGAATATCCATTCAATACAAAAACCAATTATTATTTTATAAACAATAATAGAAAATGAATTTTAAAGTTATAATATGTGGTAACATATGAAATACTTAGGAATAATTATAAATACAAGCATAAGAAGGGTACATAGACTATAGGATTTTACTGACAAAATTAGAGATCTTAACAAGTATTGGGAAATTTCACATGAATCAGTGGGATGGTGGCTACTTATTAAGATGTCTGCACTATCCCCATTTGGATTAATCTCAAAGCATTCCCTTTAAAAATGAGTAGATACTTTTTTAATTTTAGAAGATTATTCTAACATTATATTGAAATACTAAATATGAATTATCCTACAAAACTTCATAGAATCAAATTTAAGAACTTATACTACTTGATTTATAATCAAGTTTTATAAATATAAAACTACAGGAATCAAAGCAGTGTAGTATTTTCATAAATACAGGTGGGTAGATTAGAAAGTTCAAAAGCAGATTGGTATATCTGTGTTCAACAAATTCTTAGCAAAGGTCTATAGGCATTACAGGTGACAAAAGATACTGTTCAACCAGTGTTGATGGGGCAACTGAACATCCATGTGCAGCAAACAGAATCCTCAAGCTATATGGCCAGCCTTGTATACAAAGTAATATAAGCTCGGGAGGCTGAGGCAGGAGGATCTTGAGTTCAAGGCCAGCCTCAGCAATGGTGAGGTGCTGAGCAACTCAGTGAGACCCTAACTCTAAATAAAATACAAAAGAGGGCTGGGAATGTGTCTCATTGGTTGAGTGTCCCTGAGTTCAATCCCTGGTACACAAAAAAGAGAAAAAGCAATACAAATGAACTCAAATACATATGTAGAACACAAATGTCTGTATGTTGAATGCTGATTTCTTCTGATACTTTCATCATGTTCTCAGGTTTACACTATTTCTACCATCATGTGTACAGGTTACAAAAATACTTAATTTTTTGTCTTTTCCTTTTTCTTCTATTCTCCAACCATTTCTTCCATTAAAGTTAATTCTGTTGACAATCTTATGGCACTCTTGATCTCACTAGCCATCAAGTTTATCATCCATCTACTCTAGTTATGAAAATTTCTCTTAATAATTGCTCATATTCAGATTGTAAATGCCTTTTTTTCTTTGTTTTTCTTCATCTCACACTTTTGTGAAAAGCTTACTTAATACTATTCCATGGTATATTATTTTCCTCATTCTTTTGAAAGCTAGTTCTGCATTGTCTGACTGAAACATTTAGATACCTCAAGAGAATCAGGCTAAAAAATGAAAAAAAAAGATGTTATAGCCAGATAATACTTAGAGGCACCAGGGAGTTCACGTTAGACAGTATCACATGTGGAAGACCTTTTTAGAAATTCCTTTGAGAATTTAGAATTTTCAAAGTTGTATTAATTCTTGTCACATAGGTTTATGTTATGCTTTTCTGAACCAAATTTTCTTCAAGAAAACTTGTGAAATAACTTACTCCTAGGACTGAAAATGTCACTTTCTTTGGTTGTAACATTCAAAATACTTCATTTTTTAACTGAGGATCCATTTCATGCATGCTTAATGAGAAATGAATATTTAAGTTCCAATTACTTTATACAATTTAAAAGGTCCTAAAACTTGTCAAGATTCCAAAATAATTTTAGAAAATCAGCATGTATGTTTGAATTACTGGTTGGTAAATCTTTGGGTTTTATTTCAGATTTACATACAAGGTAGATATGTCAGGTTGGACTTCTTCTGTTGAAATTGAAAACTGATGTGACCATTCCTTAGGCCTGATTGTCTATGGTTTCTCTATGCAACTGCTTTTGGAGACATATTATTTAATTTATTTCATTTCATTTCATTCTTAAGATTATATTTTTGTCAGTGAATAAGATAATTTGATTAATGTAAAATACTCTGGCAAATTTTATTTTTAATTTTACATTATTCACAAGCAGAATTCTAGTTGAGAATGAGGAGGGATTATATCAACTTAATAAAATCTTCAATCTGCAATGAACTTCCTCAGTCCCATTCTGTTGCTTATATATCTTCTTCCATTGAATGCTAGAACATTTTTAGTGATGAATAATTTCCTTATTTTCAAGACAGTTGTCTTCCTGAAATGGACTACATTCATCTGATTCTGCTAAGGTACATTATTATATAGCATACAACATTGTGCTAACACTGGAAGAAAAATTGGAACTCATGGTAAAAACTCTAAAGAAATGTTTCTTATGTTCTGAGAGCACATTCAAAAGGATCTGCAGAGATTTTATGCAATACTACCAAAGAAACAAAGTACGCAGTTGATTTCATTTTGATAGTATAAGAAAAATCTCAAGCTAATGGTACATAATGATAACCAACCTTTCAGAGTAATTTTAACCCTTTTAATTAATGAATTGCCAAAAATTGGTATTAATTCTCAGCACCCTAATCAAATTTATTTTGGGATGTTTTCTTTATTGTTCTGCTGTATCCTCCCCACTCCCAGAACTGGGGATGGAGTCCAAGACTTTGAACATGCTAGGCAAGCATTTTACCACTGAGCTACAACCCCAGGTCCTCTTTTCGTTTCTTAATTGGATTTCGTTATTTATGTGTACATGAAAATTTTAATAAACTAGTCACTTGAAAAATACAAAAAGAAAAATTAAATTAATATTGTGGTTATTAATATGTATTATATTAGAGTTTTTATTCTTTTTTAAATTCCTCAGTATATTTCTGAATTATGTAATAATTTCACAATTTTATAGCTGTCGAATATGAGGCTTTATAATGTTAGCAATTATCGGAGTGTTCACAAATTATATGGAAAAATTAAAGTTAACTCTGCTTACACAGTTCCTTGCAAAAATTTGTTGATGTGTAGAAAAGAAAGACATTTAATAAAATTGTTGAGAATACTGTTCGAAGAGTGTGTATATTTACATTGGGTGATTGATTACTCATAGAATATTGCTTAGAGTGTTCAGATTTGAGTTTCTAAATCAATTTCAAATAACTACATGCAAAGAAGAAAAAAAGTAAATATAATATCAAACATATGAATATTCAAAATAGCCTAAAAGTTACTGCTAAAACAAAACAATTTGAATCAAAACAGCTCACCATCCAGTTAGTTTGATATGCCTCATGTTTCTGCCTCTTTTATGTTGTTACCACCATTTCAGCAAACTTTAGAGTGAATTCATAACATTTCTTCTTTTCACTACTAATGAGAGAACTTGGGAAATACGGTCAAGAAATATTTATGTGTTTTAGTGTTAAAAATTCTCCTCACCTAACTATTTTGATATGTACGTGTTAAGTCTGCTGACAGAGATGATCATAATAGTGTGTTTCCTCATAATAGACAATGAGATTTTAACAGCTGCTGCGGGTTGAACATCTATAATGACGTAGAGAGAAGAAAGATTCCTGACTTAAGGAATGCACATATTGCTAAAACTGAGGGAAAGTTATTTCAAACTAATTTGAATAAATATTGCTGGACAACTTCCTTATGTAACTGCAAGAAATGTCTCCATAAATATTCAAGAGGCCTTGTGGGTGATTTGACAATAACACTACCTGGCATATCATTTTCTATGGAGATGAACATTCAAAATATTCCCTCTCACAGTTGTTTCACATGATAACTCATATCAATCTGCTCTCAAGGAAGGGATATAGTTCCAGACTATGGGCATCAGTTTATCTATCCTCCAATATTCACAGAGTATTATTTTCTGGTCCTCAGAAATTACTTAGATTCTCTTGATCTAGTCCATTTATTGAAAAAAAAAAAAAAACAGGGTTTGGATATATTAAGAAACATCCAATTCATGTAGTTCAGTACAGTACCTGTTTAACAATTATCTTTAAATCAATTTGTTACATGTAAGTAAATATACTGCAAATGAGCATTATGGCATCTCCTAAACAAAGACTCAGCATTAATTGTAATGAGATAAGGAGAAATTTAGTCATTAAAGCACTTAAAAAACTTCACTTAGGTACTGTTCATTTCTGAGCACTATGAACTTCATAATAATTTTTGCTTTATAAAACTAAAATAGCAAAACAAATATACATTGAAAATTTACAGCAATCTGTGAGTCAGAATAGGAGTACACTGAAATTTTCTCCTTCATGAAATTAGAATTGAATATTAAATTTAAGTATTTTTTTCACAATTTGTTCATTTTTGATGCCATACTGATCGAGTCATCATCAAAAATATTTCTAAAGACAGGTTTTGAATTTGTGAATCACTAGCTGATGATGGCTTTTAAATAACTTTGCTACAAAAGCATTCTGTTTTTTTCAATAGTTACTTGAAAGACTCAGAGTGTGCACATAAGGTGCAACTAAGGTAGCTAGTGTGCTGTAGAGTTTGTGTTCCCATCGAGTGTGAATTAATTCCACACCTGGGATAAAATACCTCCTGAAAGTCATAAATAATGACTCAACATCATACAAAAGGATCAAAATTGTGCATCTTTAACCACAATTTAATGTAACAAATAGAAAAAAAAAAGTCACTGAATCCAGAGAGCAGACTCTCTGAGAGCTACATCCTGAATCATCTTTTATTGAACTTTGTTTTCTACATTGAATATTAAATTCCTAGGAATAGCCATAAAACATAAATAATCCATGTAGCTTGGATTTTTTAAAAAAATTAAATCCATCTTTACTTTTTTAAAAAAATTAAATTCATTTATTCTAATTAGGTATACATGTAGCAGAATGCACTTGGATTCATTGTACACCTTGACTTTTTTGTCACAGTGAATTCCAATTGTATTTCAATTAAAGAAATTTTTACTATGTAAAAATTTTACTATGTAAAATGTAACTAGAACAATGAAAGAATTAACTTACTATTTTTCACAACTTCAGCCAACTTATCTTCTGTATTTTGGTGTATAGTTTTCAAGTATTCTTTGCTTTTTAATATATCAGACACTACATTAGTTTTTAATGCCCAAATTGTAGTGTTTGTTCCCAGAGGGAAGATTACCCTTTATACATATTAAACAATTCAATTTGATTTATTTTAAACAATTCTGCATTTCTGTGGATAAATTCAGAGAAAATTACTCCAAATCATTGGAAAAAAGACAGTTGAGCCAGTAGATAAGGTGCATATATTTAAATGTGTAGGGGCACTCTACCTCTGAGCCACATTCTCAAGCCATTTTATTTTTTTAAAATTTAAGACTGTCTCACTAAATTACTGAGGCTGGCCTTGAGTTGTAATTCTCCTGCCTCTACCTCTGAGCTGCTGGGATTATAGATGTGTGAAACTGTGCCTGGCACATTTAAAATATTCTTTTCTTTTTCTTTCTTTGGTACCATTAATTGAACCCAGTGGCACACAATCACTGAGCCACATCTCCAGGTATTTCATTTTATTTTGGTTTTATTTTGAGATAGAGTTCATTAAGTTGTTTGTGACCTAGCTATATTACTGATGCTGGCTTTGAATTTGGGATTATAGGCATGTACCACCGTGCCTCACAAAATATTCTTAATCAGTTTTGGCAAAATTGAAAAATTTTATTATTCTCATTACAAGATGTTTTCATCATAGGCTTCCAAATAAGTGACATGATTTTAAAAGTTTAATTCTATTTGTCAGGAATAATTAATAGTATTGTTTAATGTGTAACAATACATTTTTTAAATAAATTTCATCTTATTATTTATTATGCTGCCCATCTTATAATAATTTTATTTCTTTTATTTTCAGATATCTAACTTGTGCTTACAGTTTATACCAAAGTGAAATATATGGAGATTCAAAGAAATATTTCTGAATTCATTCTTTTGAGACTTTCTTATGACCAAAACATACAAATATTTTGCTTTGTCCTTTTCTTAACCTGTTATGTTGCCCTTTTGGCTGGAAACCTTCTGATCCTTATCTCCATTAGATACAGCCCTCTTTTTTTACCAACCAATGTTCTATTTCCTCAGTCACCTGTCTTTCATGGATATCTGCTTTACCTCCTGTGTGACTCCTAAATTCATTGGTGACCTACTAGTGAAGAGGAAAACCATCTCCTATGGCAACTGCATGCTACAGGTTTTTGCCATGCACTTCTTTGGAATGACTGAAGTCCTAATCCTTACAATCACGGCCTTTGATTGTTATGTAGCCATCTGCAAATCTCTCCACTACATGATTATCATGAATAGGACAAAATGCAATTTCCTAGTTTTAGCTGCTTGGGCTGGTGGGGCTGTCCACTCCTTTCCTCAATTTTCTATTACGATCCTATTGCCCTTCTGTGGTCCTAATGAAATCGATCACTACTTTTGTGATATTTTTCCTTTGCTGAAAGTTGGTGTCCTTGTGCTTGCCAATTCAGGAGTGTTTACTTTAGTGGTGTTTATGGTTCTATTTGTTTCTTACATTGTGATATTATTCACATTAAGAAATCACTCAACTGAGGGAAGACATAAAACACTCTCTACATGTGGATCTCATATCACTGTGATAGTTATATTTTTTGGACCGGCAATCTTTTCTTACCTTAGATCTCCAACTACTTTTCCTGAAGATAAAGTGTTTGCACTATTTTACACTATCATCGCTCCTATGTTCAATCCTTTAATCTATACTTTCAGAAATACTGAGATGAAAAATGCCATGAGGAAAGTCTGGTGTCAATCATCACAGCTAAATTAAAAAAAAAAATTACAGGAGGAATTATGTGGAATCAGAGAGCTAGATGTGGAGGTAGAGAATGAAAATCTGTCTCCTCGATTAATTATGACATCTTTATGTCATAATTATGAGAAATTTAAATTTTTTATTAATGGGAAAAGTTATTTAGACATTTTGAAGCAATTGATATTTGAAATGTTAATTCTACTGTACAAAGATGTGTTGGAATTTAGTCAATTTTATGTAATGTTGAGATGGCATAAGTAAGATTGCATGTATAAAATGAATCTGGCCCATAGCAATTAAGACACTGCTATATTGACAAGTGAATTACCAAAAGGAAAAAAAAATAATATTTTTAACTTAAAAGTCAGATTTTATCAGCAGACCACATAGTAAAGTATTTTTCATGCAATGTTGCAGCTAAAATCTGTAATATTTAAACATTAATCTGTAATCTGTAATCTAAACATTACCTTTTAATTTATGATAAGATATTCTCCCAATGACCACAATTAACATATAAATTAACTGTGCAGCTAGAAATTGGCATAATAGAATTTGATTTAACGAGGCTCTTAGATGTCAACTTCCCTGAGTTTCCAATGGTAAAAACAAAACAAAATTGTAAAAATAGTTTGAAATCACTTAGAAAATTGAAACATTCATTACTATTGGTACTATTCATTACTTATTAGTCAGATATATATTTTTAAATCAGCAAAGAAGCTGAATCATAAAATTTTTAAAAATCAGTTAAAAATGATTAGCTATTGAGTTGGAAATTAAAGATGTTTACTACTTATATAAAAGACATGTAAACAAAAACCAACTTGAAGGTAAAAGAAACATGCAAACAACACTGGCTTGTTTTTAAACCAGCATTCAAAACCACAGTGACAAATCATGACAGAGATAATTGGCCAGGTTTATTTCACCTCCAAGTTGGTTGTTGGTAAAAGACATCTACTTACATTTGTAAGAGGTAGCAAAAGTAAGTGATCTCTAAGAAAACACAGTAATTGTCCTAAGAAGAGATTAGGTAACAGATTTGTAAGAGTAGGATGATAATTTAACTACAGGAGTTTTAAGAGTATAAATGCAAAACAAAAACTACAATCTATTCTAGAGTTTCTCTACACAGAAAAATAAAGGAGGAAATATGAGGGAGATGTATGTAACTTAATAAAATTCTTAGAGCAGAATTTGATAAATTATTATTTGGCAATTTACTCTAAAACAGAAAAATTACCAAATTTAAATTTGTCTTCTATAAAAACATCACAGACATTTGGTAAACTCTAAATATGTAAAGGGAATATTTTGAAAATAATAACTTTTATTACAAGAAAATTTTTAAAATATTTTTTCAGTTATAGATGGACACAATATCTTTGTTTTGTTTGTTTATTGTTTTTATGTGGTGCTGAGGATCGAACCCAGTGCCTCACATGTGCAAGGCAAGCGCTCTGCCACTGAGCCACAAATATGCTCTTGATAAATTCAAATTTTTGAATTCTGAATATTCTTGCAGGTTATTCTCGAAATAGGACATTTCAGAAAATCTGGATGGTAGCTGAATGTAAAATTTAGGATTTTAAGCTTTCATTTATATTTGTGAGGAAACATAGAAGCATAGTGGGAAAAGTATGAGTGCTCCATTATACAGACATGTTGATATATATATATGAGGTTTGATATATGTGTTCTTCATATGTTTATGTATCATGATGGATTACAGTTTCCTTATTTGAAGAACAACATCAAGAACACAGATTACGTATACCTCATCAGGTCATGGAGAAGATGAAATGGGTTGATATCTGAATAGTATGTAGTCCAGTGCTTACAAAATGTTATTGTTTAATATATTGATAGCTAAACATTTTATACTAAAAGTATCACAGAATTAAACCCATTTTTATAGCATGGTTTTATTTATTTATTTTATTTTTTTTAAAGTTGTAGGCGAACACAATATCTTTATTTATTTTATGTGGTGCTAAGGATCGAACCCAGTGCCTCACACATGCAAGGCAAGCACTCAACTGCTGAGCCACAACCCCATCCCCTAAACCCATTGTTTTTGATTTCACGTTGTTATTAGAAATGTGATGTCATTCTAAATAAACAAAAATACCCCATTGGATTGCCACCAAATAATGTTTACATTCTCCATGTATTCTAATGATCCTAATGATAAATCCCACTTCTCAAAAATATTAATGTAAAGATGATATTATTATTTTTTCTTTCAAACTAGTTCTCATGTCTTTGCAAACCACTCCTTACCAGCATCTTTCTCCAGGGATTTAAATATCAAATGAAGACTTTTGGAAGATAATCTTTAACTGAAAGTTTATATTTAAAAAGGAGAACCTAAAAGTCTTATGGACCTAAAAGTCTTAACCATAAAAAACATATTCCATATTGATACATGTCATTAAATATTAAGAGAAAAGAAAGGGTATGATGGAACTGGTTGATATTTCAATATGAGGTACAGAGGAGTCCTAGTAGATATTTTATGGGCAGTGCGTTGAAGCATGTGTTTCCGCATGAATCTCTCTGTTTGCCTAACTGCTGTTCAATAAGTACAGCAGGACTGTGTCCATATGTTAAGATAAAACTTTTAAGATTAAGTCTGCACCAATGTTAAGTTACATTTGTAACATAATTGTGCTTTCTATAGTTTTAATCCTCTAGTTTTTCTACAGTTTTGTTCCACAGTTTCAATGAATTGTTCTCTCTTAATTCCTTTTCATCTTTTACTACTTCAGATTGTTGCACATAAATTAAGATGACTAGATTTGGATATTCTGAATGTATACATAGAGTACTTTGCTAAGATGTATTTTGAACCCAGAGCAAACTTATACCCACACCAAGTTCCTTTCCTTACGTTGTAAAGGAGACGAACTGAAGTGATGATGGGGGGTCTTCAACCACTAGTTTTTGTGATCTGCAGGGAGGATTTCAAAGGAGTCACACAGAGTAACAGGAGTTCATTAAAGAAAGTGAGATAAGTGCAGAGGACAGCACTGAGCCTATCCTCCTGGAGAGAACAGCCCAGACCACACAGCGTCTGGGCTTTTATGGGATTTGGGTCTCTCTATTCTTACCTTGATGTCTTCTGCTGTCTGAGTGGTTTATTACTGTTTGTAAGATCCTCAGCATTGGTTTTACTATATTTACATGCCTGAGAATGACTGCTTCCAGTTTCCTATTTGCTGCATCTTCGCATCCTGAACTTCAACAAACATGTAAAGAAAAAAATCACTGCAACTTTTACCAAATAATTCAGGCTTATTCTCTGTTGTAATTAGGAACCTTGGTTCTTAAAGATTTGAATAATAAATATTTGAATCTATGGAATGTGTGAGATTGAGACTCTCTAGAAAAATGTAAGCAACTTAGAGAAGGGCAAGGACTTGCTCAAAATTTTACAATAGTTTATAATACAGATGGAGGAAGACTCCGTTTCTATTAGAGATGGAAATATCTAGATTTCCATTTGGATACTGAGTAACATGGAATAGCAATTAGGAGGATATATATGGCATTAGATATAGGTTAAAATCTTAGATCTGCTATATAATATCTTAACTTATCTTAATATATATATATGAAACATCAGTAAAGGATCTATTGAGTTGTTATGAGAGTTAAAGTTATTCAAAACATTTATTAAGTTCCAGGAATAAAATATGCTTTCATTAAATATATTATGAAATATACTGATGTTCTTAATCCAAAAAATATCTAAAGGATAATGAATCCACTCACATGGACATTTTTATTTAATTTATTAGTTCCTTGAATATTTAACAAATGCTATTAAATATTTTTTGATATCATTTCAGCTTAATCATTTATCTCATATATTCTTGGACTTGTCACAACCTCATGGTAATGCTTTTTAAATGTCACGGAATTTGTTTTATGGAACTGTGGGAAAATAAGCAAATAGAGTTACTATTCTTTTCTTGTTCTTGCTTTCTTGCCATATAGTCTTAATGGAGAACTTCATCACTTTGCAGAAATTAGCAACTTGCAAGTTGAACAATCAATGTATTATCTTCTCTGCCAAATTTCCCTTGTGATCCTTTACTGTACCTTTATCATGAACCTCTTGTTATTCAAGGAGCTTACTACTTCAACAAGAAAAAACAAAAACGTCTCATAACAACTGTATGTACCAGCTCTGCACCACACTGTGCTGGCAAATATAAAGATATCCATTTTTTTTCAGTGGCTTTTGCCTGCTCTGTGGCCTTTATGCAGCTGGTACACTCCAAGGTCATCGTGAAGTAGGAAAGCTCCAAGATGTTGATTGTCAAGCAGGAGTAGTCAGGGGGACTTTTTGGTACCCTATTGCTCTCCTGTTCATGATACTCAATTTCTCTTTGTGTGGTCCTAATCACATAAGTTACTACCCATGTATTTGGTGCCTTTTTTAAAAATGGTCTGCAAAGACACTGGCTATGTTAGTATCTTACTGAGTATTCATTCAGAAATTGTGGTGCTTATAATTTCTTATTGTCCTGTCAACTTCTTACATAAGGCATGTGTCACAGAGCAGGGAGCAGAAGCTCAAGCCTTGGTTCTTGTGTCCAGACAAAAGAAAAATTAAAGTCAGATATGAAAACTCAAGAAAAAAAAATTTACTATTAGTGAGAGTAAAATGAATGTAAAGTAAGGCTAAAGCAAAGAGTGAGAGAGAAAGAGAGAGAGAGATCCAAGCAGAGAACAACAAAGAAAACGATGCTGCTTTCAAATGTGTTGCCATTTCACATTAGTATTAAGAGCTGTGTTCCACCTGCTTCTGTCTTTAGCAATCTGATGAAGACTCTTTCATGTTTTTGACCCTAATTAGTCCTCTCTGGAACTGCCATGGTGTCCATCCTATGCAGGGGGGCTTCACTACAAGTCAACCCTATGTTAATGTGGTCAATGACTGGACAAACTGCACCCTAGTGTGAACGGGTTATAAAACAAATTTTCATTTTGAGATGTAGTAAGAAAACTATGGCCATAAGTTCAAACTACAATGACCTCAGTAGACTCTGTCAGGAGTTAGCCCCATTGATCTTTCCTTCTTCACATATTTCTTAATTGATGCTCTTCATTTCTCCCTATGTATTCTCAGGGTTCATGCACTTTTATTTTTCTATAAGTAATTTGAATATTCATTAGCCTTAAAATAAATTTAAAGAAAACCTATCACCCTATCGTGTTATTGGTTTGCAGTCTACTGCTTATTATTAACCATGACCTAACACAACTTCCTTTATAAGGAAATATAAAGCTGTCTCAGCCTGTAACTCTTAATCATTTTAGTTTTCTGCTTCATTCCCTAGATAGAATATGGTCATATTCTACCGCAAATAGTGAGAACATGTTGAACCCTTTCATCTACACCCTGAGAAATGTGGGGTTAAACATTGTCATGCAGAAGGTATGATCTTGAGTGGCACATTAAGAATGAATGTTTATACAGAAATACTGTTTCTTTTGATCTTGTGGGTCCAAAAGAGTTATCATTTCAGGCATTGCAGGAGTAATATAAGATTTCTTTGGGAAATTGTATTTCCTTAGCAATATAGGAACCAAAGAAGAAAGTTTATCATTATTCAGAATCCAGTCATCACTTTATGAAGGCTGAACTAGGTCAAAGTATGACCGTTTGGTCTTGAAGAACACCATAACTTTTCTATCAAAGCCCATCTCTGATCATATCAATCCCTCTCCACAATTTACATGAAACTATTTCTCTTGGGAAAAAATCAAACTTTCTCATTTGTTGATTAAAAATCATCTCTATCGCTTAAAAGGGGGTGCGCCACGTGGGCTTACTCAATGAGTTGGGGTCCAGAGAGTTGGAGAAAGAAGAGATCTCAGGGGAAAACAATACGGGGTCTCTCTGGATGGTGGTGGCAATCCACGGGGGGCCACTCTCCTCAGGCCCCAGGTTGTAGGCAAAAAATCTGCTCTGCTGGAGTGAGAGGCAGAAACACCTGGAACAAGAAGCAGGAACACTGGAGTGAGAAGCAGAAAACACCTTTTATTCCAGAAAGTGTAGAAACTTAAATACACTCTTGGACCAATCAGGTCCAAAGGTCACAAACAAAGGGGTGAATTCTAGCAAGAGCACAGTATATTAGCATAGAATGGGAAAAGATGGAAGGGAGGGGATGAAGGTATTGGAGAGTGCTCCTACACATCCGAGTCATGGCACCAAATGTTAGGGTACCGGCCAGCCAGACACAGACACCTCTGTACAGCCAGGAAAATCCTTTATTCAGGGAAGTGGGTGCCCAGGCAAAGGAAAGAGGAAAAGAGAGAGAGGGGACACGCGGGAGGGATTTTATAGAGCCCACTACAAACCGCGTGGAGAGCCAGGGATTGGTCACTTTAAAATCCGTGGGACAGATAAGCAGTAGCAGTCTTCTTTTGATGTGCTAACCTGAGCGGTTAGGCTTTGTTTCCCAGGTGGAAGATTCGGGAGAGGAACCCCCTGGAGCAGGAACTGCCTTGGGCTTTTAGAGAGGGCATGTGAAAATTACAAAAGGGCTGTTTTTTACCTTACATTCCCTCATTTTTGATTTTATAAGGATGGGAACGTGGACGACGTTGGCTCTTCTGGCTGCTTCAAGCGGAATTGGGGCGACGTCTGTTGAGCAGGATGGGGGGTAGGGGAAGAAGGTAGAGCACCCAGGCCCCAAAGGTTAGGGTTTCCCAAGATGAGAAGTCTGAAAGGTGCCTCCCAGCCATAGCATTGCCAGTTGGTGGGGCCAGTTCCCTGAGTGTAGATGTGAAGGCAGGAGCCAGGAATGCCGGAGTAGAGTCTCAGGAAACAGTTGCAGGTGAGTGACTGTCCTCCTTGAGAATCCGAAGATCCCTGAGGAGAAGCTGATTAAATGTCTGATTAGAAACCTGCTGGATTTAAGATTGAATAAATTTGAACAGACATGGCAGGGGGTGACAAATCAGGAAAAGTATACTATACAAGGGAATTTTGAAAAGAAAACCCAT
>PVHX01023109.1:0-26359 GCA_004024805.1 Geosciurus inauris
CAGCCATTTTAATATTCTCAAGTTCATAGCCCTAAAGAATTTCTAGAGACTTAGGCCTTCTGGGAATGAACTATAATGTACTTGTGCAATCATGAACTATGTCTGTCTTTCCATGAGACCCCAGTATTTTTGGCCTAATGTCAGGATGGCTGGGCTACATTCCTTCACTTGACCAAAGTTCCATCCCAGTTTGGTCCAACTCAAGTACTTCTACCTATCTCCAAGTCCATTCTTGCTACCTGCTGCCCCATCTCTAGCTGCCTGCCTGCACTTCTCCTTTGGCCTAAATTACAGTCTTTACAACAGCACCAATCTTGGCCCACTCAACCATTCCATGTACATGGCTCTCTTTAATGTTATGGTAACTTCTTCAACTGAGGTACCTCAGCATCTCCAGCAGGTCAGAACACCCACACAGCCTCCATGATTACCCATTCAGGGAATCCATCACTTTTTTCCCCAGAGAAACTGATCTCCAGCTCATGTCCACCAGCTACCTTATTTAGACTAAGGCAATCTATGATTTAACTGAAACTCTGACATGTAACCAAGGGCTTTGTTTAAGGACATCATGCCTTCAGTTATCATTCTGTTCTGTCAATAGGTTCTCAAGGATGCCACTCTACTACCTTTGGGATTTATAAGGTATTATCTTCACTGCAGAAGGAAAGGGAGCTTTTGAAATGGAAACAAAATAAACTGCTATCCTGATTCCACACTTACATGCATTTCTCATTTTCAGGTGTGTAGAAGAGGGACTGATTATAATTATGGGAGACAGGCCCTTTATTGGCACCCTTCACATTTATTGGTACCCACACTTCACTCTAAACTTGGTGCTCTGTGATCTCTCATACTGTAATGACCAAACGCATTGACAAGTGATTTTTCTCATTTATTTGAAGATCTGGTTATCTACGTTAGCTGACAGTTTAGAACATGAACTTTAGGCTTAGTAAATGAGTTCAAATTTCACCTCCACCCACGACTGTGTCGGCTTGGACAAATGGCTTGGTCTCTCTAAATCCGAGTTTGCTCTATAAAATGAGCACAATAAAATGCTCTCATAGGGTTGTTTAAAAGAGTAAAGAAGATGCATTATTTCAATTATACATTTAAAGTATTTCTTCAAATTTTAGATTGCAATAAAATATATATAACATAAAATTTACCACCTTAACCATTTTTAAGTACAGTTCAGTAGTGTTAAGTATATTCCCAGTGCTATACAACTAATCTGTGAACTTTTTGCATCTTACAAAACTGAAATTCTATACCCAAACAAGTCCTCCTTTCCCCCTCCCTCTAGACCCTGGCAACCACCATTCTACTTTCTGTTTCTGTAAGTTTGGCTACTCTGGATGCCTCATACATGACAAATCATACAGTATTTAATTTTCTGTGCCTGAGTTATTTCACTTAACAAAATATCCTCAAGGTTCATCCATGCTGTAGCATGTGTCAGACTTTAAGGCTCATACTATTCCATTGAATATATAAACCACATTTTGTTCATTATTTCATTTGTTGATGAACTTCAGGGTTGCTTCTACCTTTTGGCTATTATGAAGAATGCTCCTATGAATGGGGGGCATCTATCAATATCTTTTTGATATCTGTCTTTTAATTATTTTAGATATATACCCTAAAGTGGTACTGTTACATCATATGGCAATTTTATTTTTATTTTTTAGGAAACTCCCTACTGTTTTCATAGCAGCTATACCACTTTACATTTCCATCAACAGTGCACAGAGCTCTGGTTTCTCTGTATCCTAACTCACAGTTGTTATTTTCTAGGTTTTCTTCTTTCCTTCTTTCTCCCCTTATCTCCTTGATAGCAGCCATCCTAACAGGTGTAAGGTGATATCTCATTGTGGTTTTGATTTTCATTTCTCTAAATGACTAGTAATGTTGAGCACCTTTCCATAAGCTTTTTTTTAGCTATTTATAATTTTCTTTAGAGAAATGTCTATTCTAGTCCTTTGCCCATTTTTAAATTGGATTATTTTGGGTTTAATTGTTGGTTGTAAAAGTTCTTTATATATTCTGAATATGCCTAGGGATGTAGTTTAGTGGTAGCAAGCACAAGGCTCTGGGCACAGTCCTCAGTACTGAAAAAAAATAATATATTCTGGATATTAAGCAGTTATCAATATCTGATTTGTATTATCTCCCATCCTACAGGTTGCCTTTTCACTCTGTTGATTGTCTTTTGATGCACAGAAGTTTTAAATTTTATGTAGTTCAGTTTATTTGTCTTTTCATTTGTAGACTGTGCTTTTAAGTGTCATATCCAAGAAATCATTGCTACATCCAATGTCACGAAACTTTTCCTGTGTTTTCTTCTAAGATTTTTATACTTTTGGGTCTTACATGTAGGTGTTCGATTCATTTTGAGTTAAATTTTGAATATGGTGTAAGGTAAGAATCTAACTTTATTCTTTTACATGTGGCTATCAAGTTCTACTAGCACATTTGTTGAAATGACCATCCTTTCCTCCTATTAAATGGTCTTGGCACTCTAGTTAAAGCAATCATACATTTATTTTTATGATTATTTGGTTTATGTATGTCTCCCTCACTAACCTATAAGCTCCAAGAGGGTAAGAATCAGGTTTATTTAATTCATTATTGTATCTTCAGTGTGTAAATACATAGTAAAGGGTCAATAAAGTTTTATTGAATGGGCAAGTAAACATTTGAGAAAACAACATCACAGTGCCTGGCACTAAATATAAGCAGAAACTACTATTGCTATTATTCAATCCATTGTACCCTTTGCCTGGGGCAGATCTGAAAAAAAAAAAAGGAAAACAAGACTTACTAACTTAGAGAAGCACAAGCAAGCCAATAGAAGGGTGCAAAACCATTCAGACTTTGAGACCTGGCAGAGTTGGTCCATACACTGGTCTCACCTCTTCCTAACTGTATGATCCTCTCTTGAGTCTCAGTTTCCTTATCTGTAAAGTGATCTACCTCATAAGGTTGTTCTATGGGTTGGGTGAAATGTGTGTAATGTCTTTGCATAGTGTCTGGCACTTATAATAAGCCCTCAATAAATGGTCCTTTCACGATTTCTTTACAGATCATTAGAATCTCCATCTTTCTTCCTTAGTTGTCTTTAAAAAGGTTACTTTTGTAGCTATTGTCTCCATTTATGAGACAATTTAAAAGCCATAACAAGGGTAAATAAGCTTGAACGGGAAATATTTGATTAGGACACTTACAGCAAAATGTCATTGAAGAATTCCTATCAGACCTGGGAATTACCACAAACCATTTGTGTATTTTTTTCTTTTGACCAAAATGGAAAACATCTTATTAGTGTAGATCCTGACATACTGTGAGAATAAAATTGATTTTTTTTTTTTTGGAAAAGAGCTTCCATTTAAAACAAAAAAATATCATTTCATGAGTAAGTATGACAAGAAGGACGTATCTCCTGGAGAGTTTTTCAGATCCATGCTGTCAAAAAAGATCCCCAGAAAGAATCTGTTTCACCCAAGCCCCACAGAAAGCAAATGATTAAACTTTTCAGTGTTGATAGGCTTGTATTTCATATCAGTGACTTATTAATCACTTGACCTTTTCCACAGTGCACTTAGCATAGTAAATTATACTCCTTCCTATAGAGGCTTGGGTGACTTACATGACACTTTGCAACTTAACCAGGGTTAGGTTCAATATAAGTCACACATTGAACATACTGCAGCTCATCACGGGTTTTTACCATGTGGTATGACAGTTTAACGGCAGCCTGGAAAGAAAGCACCAGGAAATACAGACAAAAGAAATTAAGGAGGGGATTTAATTCCCCATGTTTACCTTTGAAATCTCTCATAACAAAGCAGAAGGAAATTTTTTAACATTATGTCAGATTTTAATTTGTTTCTCTACACAAAAGAAAACTAATACAACTATTTTTGACTACTAGAAATAAATCCAATGGCCTTTTTGTCCCTCTCTGCTTTCTTTAAAAGCTCTTCCATCCGGATCTTGTTGACCACTCCCTTGCTATGAAAATCTTGATTCTTCTGTTCCATGGGTTTTTTGTTTGTTTGTTTGATACTGGGGATTAAACCCAGGGTCATTTAACCACTGAGCCATGTCCCCAGCCCTTTTTATTTTTATTTTTTATTTTAAGACAGGTTCTCACTAAGTTGCTTAGGGCCTTGCTAAATTGCTTAGGCTGGCTTTGAACTTGGCGATCCTCCTGCCTCAGCCTCCAGAGCTGCTGGGATTACAGGCGTGCATGCGAGACTGTGCCCATCTGTTCTGTTTTCTTCCCCAAACTTCAACCCCTTTGCTTCTGTTGGCTCCTCATTCTCTTCCTAAATATGAATGATTCTCTAATTCAATTCAAGAAATGTATGCAGGATTGGGAGGAGTGTAGTTCAGTTGGTAGAGTACTTGCCTAGCATACATGAGGCCCTAGATTCCATCCACAGCACTGCACACGCATGCACATGTGTGCGTGTGCACACACATGCACCATGGGGTGACATCCCTATAAACCCATCATTAAGTTGAAATATCTATACGTTGAAAATTCATTTAACACACTTACATTCCACACATCACAGTTTAGGCACACAGCACAGTACAGAGCACTGGTTGTTTCCACTCGAGATTGTAGGGCTGACTGGGAGCTGTGGATCCCTGCTGCTACCCAGCATCACCAGAGAGGATCAGATCACTTCCTGTTGGCTCTAAGAAGATTCAAATTCAAAATTTGATGCCTAGTTTCTACTGAATGCATATCAGTATACATTCATACCATTATAATGTTGAAAAATCATAACAAGACAAGAACCATCTGAAGTCATATTATTTAACAAATATATATCAAGTGCCTACTATCTCCAGACACCTACTATGTATCAGAGGTGAGGGGAAAATACTATAAACAAAATCAATGAAGTGGAATTCCAGTAAATAAGTGCTATAAAGCTATCTATTCATTTGGCTTTTAGCAAATAAGTTCTGAATGTTTGTTACACACCAGGCACTGTTTTAGATGCTGAGAATCCTCTCTCATGGACAAAAATTGGGCCTCTCCATGGTAAGTAGGACAAGACAAACAGCTGTGAGCAGGAGTCATTGAGTAAAGTCAGGAAACATCTAAGTGTGGGCTGATGGGGGAGTGGATTGGGGTAGAGGCTGAAGAAATGGTACAGAAGGGGGGAATCCAAATGAAATTTGAAAGAAAAATTAAGAGTGGGTAGTGACTAGCAAACTGGAGAAGAACACTAGAGGAACAAGGAGTCTTCCCACCATTCAGTCTGCCTTTCTCCTGCTAAAAGTGTGGTGATTTTCCTTTGTGCCTTTATTTCTCTCTCTAGTCCTATGAATCTAGAGTGAATCTTAGGACATAGACAGGACCTTCTGGATAAGACTCCCTTTTCTCTAATTCTGGATGTACAAGGAGAGGAAATCAGAAACAATGGCAGCTGTTTTGCTACCTCAAGGCCAGAGCCTGGAGTTCTGATGGCTATCTTATGACACCTAAGGATGATGCCAATACTACAGAACACATAATGATAATAAGACCAGGAGAAAGTGGACCATAAGTGATATCTCTTGAATCCTGGATCAAGCCACACCTGATTCTAATATACATCTCAACTTTTCAATTACATGAGCCAATGTATTTTCAGTATTCTTTAAGCTGGTCCAAATTTTTTGTTTCTTGTAACCCAAAGAATTCTGATTAATGAAGTCCTCATTAGCATGTAGTAGTGTTGTGTCTTCAGGAGGATAGTGATCCACTTGTGATCATAAGCGGTTCAGTAAATGAATATCTTTGGGTTAATTTTTAATCTACAATGTGTTCAGTGTATACTGACACTGTACTTTTTCCAAAGGCAATATTATTTTCACTGTTGAAAAAAGCTTTTAGCAAGTTTCTTCATTGATGTTAAAGGAAGAAGAGCAAAGTGAATCCTTAGACAAAAGTTTATAGGATGGGTAACAGAAGAAATCATGTAAGAAACACACTTGCATTCAGGTTCTCATCTGCTCCCTGGAGTGTTCTTTTGCATTTCTTACAGCTTCTTCACTCTAGAAGTCACCCCTGGCTTTTTTTTTTTTCAGAGTGCTGTTCTGTAGCCAGTGTTATGGCAGTGGTACTTATTTTTTCATTGTACAACACTCACTTGAGGAGCTTATAAAATACAGACCCTGTGACAATGCTCCAGGAGATTCTGATTCAGTAGATTTTGGGTGGGTCCCAGAAATCAACATTTTTAACATTTTGATAAACTCCCAGGTGATTCAGATGCAGCTGTCACTCTGAAAAACACCACTGTCTTAGATTGGGTTCCTCCAAAGGCAATCCTGATGAAGGATTCATTTCTGGGAGAAACCCATTAGGGAGAGATTTATGAAAGGGAACGGGCCGTATTGTTACCCAACATGCCTTGGTATATGGCCTGCAAACTCATTTTAGATCATCCCCCCAATCCCAACTCCCTCTCTCTATTCCTGCCCCTACAGGCCTTCTTTCAGCTTTAAGCAAGGGTATGATTTCAAAGTCCTGCAAAAGGTAACTTTAGTTCAAACCCATAGGTAACTCTGGAGTGTAAGGAATTGTCCCCTCATCCCCAGTCAAAGGAGCTGGGTGTCCACATTCCTGCACTATCAGTCATTGGCTAGCAGCTAATCGGATGGGGGAGACTGAAACTCCCCGGCACTTTCATGTTGCGAAACAATTCGTGTAGCTGTTGGGAAGTTCTCTGGAGTCATGGCATGGACTTTGGAAGCAAAAGTATGTTGAAGCTGGGGTGGGGCACACAAAGAACAGAGGCGATTTAAACAAAGTACCTATAGTGTCTGCTAAAATCATTTAAAGAATTCCATATTTACTACAGGAGTATCTGCATTTTTTAACCTAACAGAGAGGGCAATGTGCACCAAATTCAAGGAAAGAATTACTTAAAAGTAAAATTCTAGCCAGGCGCAGTGGCACCCGCCTGTAATCCCAGCACTTCGGGAGGCTGAGACAGGAGAATTGTGAGTTCAAAGCCAGCCTCAGCAAGGGTGAAGCACTAAGCAACTCAGTGAGACCCTGTCTCTACATAAAACACAAAATAGGGCTGGGGATGTGGCTCAGTGGTCGAGTGCCTCTGAGTTCAATCCCCAGTACCAAAATAAAAGTAAAATTCTATTCATGCATGGGGTTGTGAGGACCCAGTCTCACACATAAGACTGTAGTGCCACTGAAATTGAAAGTCTTTCAGTGTGAGAACTCTTTAACATGTCATTTGACATCTTTTAATATCTGGCTCCTGCCTATTTCTCTAACCCCCTGTGGCCTCTTTCTTCCTATACTCTAGAATTTAGTTATGATCTAAGTCTCCAAAACAGCATGTTCATCTTCCAAAAGAGCATATTCTTGGTCACCTCCAAGAGTTCACGGAATGCTGTTCTCTCTACCTGGAATCGACTGTCCCCTACTCCTTTCACCTGGCTAACTTCTATATGTTTTCAGTCTTGGTCTAATCATTTCATTAGTTAGGCCTTCCCTGACCCACAGGCCCTCTCCCTACCTGCTCCTCCAAATTTTGCAAACCTTAGTGACCATCAGTCTTCATTGTAATTACTTGCAAGATCCGTGTTTTATTTTCAAATGAAGCTTAAAGTAGGCAGGGACCATGCCTGCTTTGCTTGCAATAGTAGCTCCAGAGACTACTATAGATATTCATTGAATAAATATAAAATACAGAATTTGTAACACAGTATTGGTGTGTAAGTGCAATGTATGTAACTTTTTCTGGAGAGATGGATAGTGTATTTCATTTGAGCTTAAAATGCCCTTCTTATACCAGGAGACAATAACTTTATTTATTTCAGTTGAGAATAGTGTCATTTTAAATTTTATTCATTAATTCAGTAATAATTTATATGCTTAACCAATCATACTATAGAGTGAGGCTGAACTCTAAATTGCCTAAATTAGCCCTGTGCTAGGCTGACTTCTGTGTGGCTCTCATGCTAATATTTCTCTGGAGTGTGTTTTCCCCTGCTGTATTTGTGTCATGCTGAAATTCATGGGAGTCTGGCAACCTGAGAATGTCTAAAGCAATCACGAGGAAGCCCAATACCTCAAAGTCATTGAAGATTTGCACTGACTGACATCTGAGAATCAAATTTGTGTAGCACTAATTCCATCTTTGTGGATTTCTAGATGTTTCCAAAATTTTAAAGCCTATCAGTTACACATAGAGGTGTACTATATTTTACTGTAGGATGAAAATATAGAATTGCTTCATTGGTAATTTTTCTAGTATTAAAAATACTGCTGATTGGCTGCTGAAGTCCTTTCCCCACCTACTTCTCTCTTGACCACCTCCAAAGAGAAGGCAATGAACATCACATACTTGCATCCCCAGCTTCCCCTGGAAGTGAGAGCTACTGTCTGACTCTGGACTGGACAGTGAAATGGGAAAAATATATACTTTTCATTCTGTAATAGGAGATGAAAGAAAGAACAAAAAGGGATCACCTACCCTTATTTCCTTTGTGTTTCCTGCCTTTGATGTTTGAATTGTGGCAGCCTTCTTGTAACAATGAGGTAATAAGCCTGAGGATGAGATGCTCACATATCGTGTTAGCCAGCTTTTCATCACTCTGACCAAAATACCTAACAAAAACAACTCTGGCTCACAAGTTTAGAGGTCTCAGTTCGTAGTCAGTCAACTCCATTGCTTTGGGCCTGATATGAGGCAGAACATCATGGCATAATGGCATGGGAGAGGGGAGCCAAGAAGCAGAAAGAGTGAGAGACAGAGAGAGAGGAGGGGAAGGGACCAGGGACAAGATATAGACAAAGGCTATGTCACCCAGGACCTACTTTCTCCATATAGATCCCATCTCCTAGTAGTCTATTCAGTTATCAGTGGATTAATCCAGCAAATTTATTAATCCACTGATGAGGTCAGAACCCTAATCATTGCCTAAAAGCTGCAATTCTGAATCTTGCCTTATTGGGGACCATGCTTGTAACACATGAGCTTTTGGGGACACTCCAGATCCAAACCATAACACATATCAAGGATGGCAGAGTAGAAAGGACAAACCTAGGTCACTGAGGACACTGTTGAGTAGGTGATCCAATGTCAGTAACCATCCATCTCCAGATTCCTTGCTACATGGAAAAGATATCACCATTGAAACTACTATTAGGTGATTATTCCACTATTAACATCTAAACACAAATTATTGCACAAAGGTACTTTAATGCTTCCTTCATGGAAACTTAAGCAGAACTAAATTATTGACACCTGATCATTTACACTTGGGGAAGAATACTGGATTTTTGGAAGAAATATAGAAAAGAATTAACTTCATTTAAAAGGTTTGGTTATTTTAGTCCTGGAAACAAGCACTTTCACTAGCCTTTATCTTTGGTACAAGTTCTGAGGGATGTGTATTGCAGAGAACCTTCTGTATGACTAAACACCACACTAGGAGCTGAGAGATCTAAGTTCAGATTTGGAGAGCAAGTCCTGACCTTAGTGCTGATCAGAAGACCTTGATTGGAGGCATTCATAAGGAGGGAATGCCAAGACTTGATTAAGCTAGGCCAATTACTGTGGCAAGGGGACTGCATTTATTAGCTTAATGAATCAGGGAACACCTCTGCAGTGAAGATGTTTACATACTCACAGTCAACCCTGGAGCTAGCCAATAGTGCTAACCAGTAGTGGAGCAATGGAATGGCTCTTGGAAGAGAGAGCAACACATCCTCCACATCTGGAAATGAGGGAGTTGGACAAGCTGACCCCTAAGACTCTTTCCAGATCTAAACCAGCTGTGATTCTATTAGCAGAGAGCATACCTATCTTTGCAATTGCCTTTTTTTGTTTTTCATCTCCACTTTTTTTCTTCTTTACTTTGTAATTTTCCGTTTCTACCTCTGAGCATAGGTCCCTGTGAAAGACAAACCTCAAAATGAAAAAGACAAGCCTTAACATAGCTTATGTTTGGGCTGGGGAAAGGAAATGAAGCTGACATGGTGGCTTGTGAGGATCACTGGACACTTCAGGGCAGAAGGGAGTTAAGCCTCATTCATTAGGTGTATGGTGGACATGCTACCCTAGGGTGAATGATTTGGAATGGCTGGACACAGGGGATGATGTTTCTCAGGTTCTGAAGCCTCTTTCTCTAGAGAATGCACAGGCTTTTTTGGAAAGGAGAAAAACCTTGTGCAATTAATTTTCCTCTGATTTACATTTAAAAAAAAAAGTTTTAGTACCCAAATCCTTACCAAATATCTCAGTCTCTTAAGAGAGTGACCAAGGGTTTTGCAGGGAACATTTCTGAAGAAGAAACAGGTTCTGAGTCTCCCCCATGCCTCCTCCACTTTGGTAAATACTATTTAAAAAATATTACCACACTGAGAATTTTACCAGATGATTTCTGGAAGCTGACTTATGAACTAATTGGGCACTTTTGCTGTGCGGAGGAACAAAGACTTTTTTATTGGTCTTCAACTGAGGCATATACCTGTCTGTTGGCGTTGGCTCATTCCGCACATGCTCAGTTGAACAGAAATCTTCATATTGAATGCAACCTAGCACAGTGGCAACACCCACAACCTTACTCCCTGGCTGACCCTGTGCATCTACTCCCTCTAGTTGCATTTTTACCCTGACAAATCTAACATTCATAGGGAGTATAGAGAACAGAGTAAGTGTTGGGTGTTTGGGGACAATATACAACAGGGCATAAAGTCTCGTTGTGTCACTACCTTACTTCTCTCCAGGTTGTCTCTAGTGGGGGTAGACGCTGCACAGATGTTTGATGAGTTTGGGGCAGGAGCGAGAGAAGCTTTCTCTCTAGGTTACTGTTTGTTGTTGCATGCCATCCTAGACAGTTTTTCTTTGGTCTTTTTCTTGGACGGTCCTCTACCCCCAGCCCTCATCTTCACTGGAAAGATGGTGTGGCACTGAAAGCGTCCACTGCCAAGCACCGTCATGAGTGACACCCTCTCCCCACCTCTTTTCTTGCTTTCCCATTCATTAGCATCCTTTCCCTGCCTTTTTTCCCAGCAAAAACTGAGAAACGCTTCCTGCGATTACAAAAAGAAAGGGGGGAGAGCGTCCGCAGTTGCGAGCATCTCGCTGAAGAACATACGTCCGTGGACCCTGCATCCCCGGCCCCTTTCGCGGCTTGGTCGCTGCTGGGCGTGGAGGCGACGACCTACACCAGCCCAGCCCCAGCAGCTGCAGCCCGCGCGCCCCACTTGCCAACCCCCTGCGCCCTCTAGATTCCCGGTGCCCGCCCGTTCACCGTGACGTGGCCGGAGCTGCACGCATGCGCAGCTTGGCCCGATTCCCCCTTTCCCTGGGCCACCGCCTCCCGACGGGCTGGAATGGGCGGGGCCTGTGGATCTAGCAGCGCGCGGACTGAAGTGGGAGGAGGGCGCATATGCGCGAGGCGGGTGCGCCGGGCTCGCTAGCCGGTCGGCTGCTGAGGCTGAGGGGAGGAGCTGAAGACCGCGGCTTCAGCTCCCGCCCGCACAGAGCGCTCGTCCAGCGAATCCCCCTCCCACTCCCGGGCGGGCGGCGGCGGCGGCGGCGGCGGGAGGAGGAGAAGGAGGAGGGAGCGTCTCTGCCGCCGCCTCCTGGTCCCCAGCGCCGATCTGCCGCCACCACCTCCCTCCGTGGCAAGCCTCCCTCCATGGTCCTGCCGCGGCCCCCCCTGTAGCCCAAGCTGCCCCGCGCCGCTCCGGAGCCGGCCTCGGGCAGAGGGAGCGGTCGCGGCCTCGCGGCCCGCGCGGGCTGACGAGAGGAGAGCGCGGCGCCGCGCGGTCCCCGAGGGTCCGCACGCCGGGCAGCGCGGCCCGACCAGCGCGAGGAGCAGCGGGCGGGCGGGCGGCGCAGGGCCCGGGCCGCCCTCGCTCCCACGCCCCGGCCCCGCCGCCCGCGCCGGGGCGGTCGCCCGCAGAGGAAGGCGCTGCAGTCTTCGGGCCTCGCGGCCCCACTAAAGCGTCCTCAGCACCGAGGGCTCGCGGGTCCTGAAGGGAGGAGGCGAGCCCGGGGCCGGGCACTGAGCTCTTGGGCGCCCCCATCCCCGTTTTCGGAGCCCTCCACGCTGCGGCCACTGTCCTCTCCGGACCATGGCCGACGACGACGTGCTGTTCGAGGATGTGTACGAGCTGTGCGAGGTGATCGGCAAGTGAGTCTCCACGCGAGCGAGCGGGAGTGTGGAAAAATGCATTTCAGTGATGCCCGGGTCTTCCCGCACCCGCTCCGGGCCTGCCCTCTGCCCTCCCTCCCCTCTTCCTCCCTCGTCCTCCTCACCCTGGAGTATTTATAGACGGGTACCTGGATCTCCTGCTAGGAGGGGGCCTGGGGGGTTCTCAGGGATCGATTGAGGCCAACGAGCCGAGGTCCGCCACCCCGTAAGGCGTGGGGCTGGCTGCCTGCATTTTATCTGACGGTTGCACAGGGACGTGGCAGAACCGATTTTATAGTTGCTTCTCAGGAACAGTTGGGGTTATTGTTGTTACCTTGCGTGTACCATAGACCATTTACGAAAAGAGCAGCTTGCATTTCGTTTGCTGTGTGGAGAGAGAGAGAAAGAGCGTCCAGGGTTTTTAATTGTGGGGTGTGTGTCTATTGTGCAGGATATTAGATGCCTTTGTGTTCACCCCATGCCGGGATTGGAGGGGGTCATTTAAGACGGGGTGCGTCCAGTTTCAGCAAATTCCTCACCAGGTGTAGACGAACGTGCAAAGAGTTGGGGGCACCCGAATTTTTAATGCCTCGTTATGCAATAACTGTTCAATCAGTGCTCGAGGCTCCCTTCCACTGTTGTTGGGATGGTGGTTAGCGTGGTAGAGCCGTCTGCTTTGAGTCACCGGGCTGGTCTAGAATATAGAACTGACAGTCCAAATGCTCATCCTTTCATCTGTGTTGTATAATTACGCTAGGGAAAAGCAGGGAATCAGATTAATCACAGTGCTGATTGAGAATTAAATCTGCAGTTCCTCATCTAATTGTCCATTCCTTAAATCTGTTTTGAATAGTTTCCTTTTCATTCTTGTCAAACAATATTCCAAGTGCACAAATCCTGCTAATTTGCTTGTGAGGGAAAATGCTGGCGATCTGAAGTTGATTTCCTAGCTCAGCGTGTATTCTGTGGCTTTAGAAGTTGAGATAAGATTTAACAGCAATTTTTGCTTATTTAATAGAGCTTGCTAGGTAGCTACCATTGGAATATTTTACCTCGTTTTTTGAAGCAGTGCTTTATTGTCTATTTTAAGGTCCGCAGTTGGGAAATGAAACCAAGACCTTAGAGCAATTGGCTCTCTCTCTTTTAAGTTGCCTGCAGTACTCAATTTCAATTTGTTTGAGTGCTGATAACTCATTTTTTCTTCCATGTTGAGGTATTATGGTATTGCCTCACATGGTGAAATTGTGGGTAGAGCTTGCTACACACTTTACTCAGACCCAGTTGCTGCGAGGACGTGTTACTCCTTGCCCCTATTGTTCAATGACCAGCCTGTCTGTTAGAAGGAGGATATCCAAATGTGTCTGGTAAAGTCATTAAGTGCTCCAGAACAGCGATGTCCAAAAGGTATATAATGAGAGCCACATATGTAATTAAAATTTTTCTAGTTGCCACATTAAATGATTAAAAACAAATAGGTGCAATTAATTTTAATAAAATATTTTATTTAACCCAATAGATCCAAACTGTTTCAATATATAATCAGTGTAAAATTATTGAGATGTTGTATATCCTTTCATACTAAATCTTTGAAATCCAGTGTGTATTTTATATTAACAGCACATCTCAAATTCAGATGCTAAGCTAAATTTTCATCAGAAATAACTAGATCTGTTTTTAGGTTTCATAAAATTTGCATTTGCAAGAGTAGATTCACATACCCAAGTTGTTCTAAACATACCTAAAAGTTTTTCAATAACTGAATTGTTTCTTCTAAATTTAAATTTAATTAAAATGAAATGAAGTCCAAAATTCAGTCCCTCAGTCAGACTAGCCACATTTCAAGTGCTCAGTGGCCGCATGTAAGTGGCATAGTTCTAAAGAGAAAAATATGTCCAAAATCTCTTAGGTTTCTTCATTGTTAGGAGTACCCAGTGAGGGTAAATTAGGTGTTCCCCAAAGTCCCCAAATGACTGTATGTGGGGTTGAATGATGTTTGTTGCGTCTTAGTTATAGCTGATGTAAATGAACCAGCAAAATCATAACTGGAAAATGTGAGATTAAAATGTTAATTATATTGTGATTATGGAGAATAGCCTCATTGAATCAATTTTGGGAAGTAGTTCTGATTCCTTAAGGTCTGGAAGGGCGACCGTGTGATCTCTTTGGATCTTACAAAGTGGTCAGCATCACATTAATACAGTCAGTATTCTACTGACTTAGAATTGATAGAATATTTTCAGGCAGCACCCTCGGTAGAATTCAGTTCTTCTGTTGTTTCACAGCTGCATAAAGCCGGAGAAAAAGCTAATTTTGAGGCAGTAGGTATTCTAAGGCTACCTTAACTACTATGAACAGTGAAATCTCATTCAGATACTACAAAACTAGACTTGGTCAGTGCCATTTATAAAATGCCATTCTGTGAAATAATGAATCCAAGATAGCCTTAGTGTTAAAGAATGTAATGATAGCAGTCCTCACCCTGTGTAAAGGTTGAAGGTTTCTCCGGTAAATTGTCTCAGTATATATTGATCTGGAAATTGAAATTCGTTTGAGATTTTTCTAGCAAGGACCTTGACAGCATACATTTTAACTTAGAATTTGTTCAATTATGGATTTAAACAGAAATGCTTTGAAGATGTTCACTTGGAGTGAAAACCTTTTTGTTGATTTCTATCCAAGTTCCATAGAATTTTGATTTTTTTATATCAAATTAGTGTCACAAATTGCTTTTCACCACCAAGTCTTAATAGGTTTAAAATTTCACTAAAGCACTTTAAAATAGATTTCACTTTTCAAGACTAATTGGCCACCCACTCACTTCTCTACCTACTCATCCACCTACTTACTCAGCCACTCAGCCACTGTGTACTAGGCTTTACTTGATGGTGTAAAGGAAAGTTCCATTTTAAACCCTCAAGTGTGTTCTCCTTGGGTCGAGAAGGACAACCTGAGTTTAGGATGTTTTAAAGTATAAGATCATTATTTGCAATGTATTTTCTTTCTAGAAGCTGCGGCCTTTATGCTTATTAAAGCTATCTTTGAGGGAATCATATATCAGATTCATTGTAAAGATTGAGATAATGCCATTTCCTTTTTAAAAAATAAAAAGTCTCTCCTCTGTGTTTCTTATTTTTGAAAGTCTTGCAGAAACACTTTTGAATGCCTGTTGTTTCCATAATGTTTTCCGTGTAACATCTTTCAAGTTAGTAAAACAAACCTCTGATAATAGTGCCTTATCATAGTCCCCAAACTTTTTTTTCTTTGCAAATGTAGCAATTACTGGAAAAGAAAGGTATTATGCAAATCCAGGTTAGTGACTAATTTTTATGTCATGATCATTTACTGTAGCTTTTGCAAATTTATAGTTTTGTAGGTAAGTGTACAATCAGTAGTATTACATGAAAGAAATTTTAAGATGATTCATCCAAAACAAAACATAGAAAAATGCATACTTTCTGGGACATCAGTTTCTGTGAAAGAGAATAGCAAAATGCGCATTATTTACACCTTGTGTAGGCTGAATATTTGCCCCGGTATTTAGGATATTTAGTAATTTGTAACTTCTGACTTTCCTGTTCTGGTAGGACATATACTAAAATTGGAATGATGCAGCATGACCCCTGCTCAACGGTGATGTGCAGGTTTGTGAGGCATGCTGTATTTGCTTACACCTCAAGAGCACTTATCATATTTAATTACAGTTACTTATTTATGGGTCTCTCTACCTAGCAAACAGGGAGCTTCTTGAAGGCAGGGAGCAGATCTTTCTCCATTACTTATCACACTGCCTGCAACCTAATAGTCATTTGTTAGCTGTGGAATGAATTGAGTAGTTTTAATAAAATCTCATTAAAATGCAAAACTATGTTTATCAAACCTTGGAGCAATTATTGTCCCAAAAGGCTGCATTAGTTTAAAGTCATGGTTCTTCACCTGGCTACATATTAGAATCACTAAGGGAGCTGTTAAAAAAGATCAGTGCCAGGGCCCTGTGTCAGAGCAGTGAAATCAGAATCTCTCAGAGTGGGTCATGTCACTGGTATTTTTTTAAGTTAACTGATTCAAATGTGCAGTACTGACTGAGAGTCATTAATTTAAAACTCAGGTAATGTAGTAGTATTTGGGGACTGGTTTTTTCAGAGCATTGCAGTTTTTAAAAAGCGTAATAAATGTTTTTAGGAAGGAATTGAAGTGAATGGTCTAAAACATGGATTTTTATCTTCTATGCATTCATGTTTCTGGGCCTTGTTTAAGAATTTAATTTCAGCCTATGCTTGGCTTTTATTTCTTGGGCCTCTTAATGTTCACATTGATTTATGATACTCACCTACTGCTAACATGGTAATTGTCTGATGTTTGGAACAATATGTGACAAGGATAGCTTCAATAACAGTTGAGGGAGGCTTCCCACTAAAATGGCTTAATTTAGGATTAAGAAATTTATCAATTTAGTATGGATTGTGTTTGCACACACAGTCTATTAAAAGAGAAGTTAAGTTGCTTGTGTACTTTAAATTCCATATTTGTGATTCCAGTAAGGCTGTTTAGCAAAAGATTGAGTTAAATGTAGCCTCTACGTAAATACTGGATTAATAATATGTAAAGTATGTAATTCAGCATAGAGAAAATTCTGCAATACTAAATTGTACTAGCTTCTATGACTTTCACATGTATTGATTGGCTCAATGATTTGGATTTCTAGCACTACCTGTGGAATGTTAATATCATGTTGGAGAATCTTCCTGGAAATTTTAACTAGACATTGTAGGTAAACTAGTTTCTAATGTTAGGAAAAGGTCAAGTTTGAGCCTGAAAGAAATGAGAAATTTCCAGAAAGGAGTAGTCCTCCATGAAAGAACTGCACGATCAAAATGACAGCCGTGTAACAAGGTGAATGAAACACAATCACCAGCTAAATTGCTGGGAGCTCAGAAAGAATCCAAGCTATGGAAGTAAAGCTGCAGTTCCACAGAGGAAAAGCCTGTTAAACAAAGGATATGGATTCCTACAGATGGTAGGCTTCATTGGAAGTAGAGAAGCAATGTTAATTCCTGATGATGGAATTTGATTCCCGGCCCTTTTGCAAGGAACTGAGCTATTTAGTTGCTTTTCTGCTTGTGCATCTCTTCATGTCCAGTTTTTACAGATTGTTTTAGGAGGTGTCCTTTGCAAGTTGTCCTCCTAAACATTTCCCTTAACTTCCATGACTGTGACCTGCTTTGTATACTTGACATATACAGTTCACTGGCCTCCATTCTTTTTCTGGTATCTGTAGCCATTTCACCTGATGAACAATATTTCTAATGTCCCTTAAATTGTGTTCCTTGATATTTTGTTGCAACTCAAAATTCTTCCATCTCTAGTTCTAGCTCTACTCAATAAATTTTTAAAAAGTGGGTATTCTTTTTGTGATATCATGCTTGAATTATTGTATTTAAAATTTTTTGCACATTGTAAATGTGCTAGGAATAGTATTTAAGGTTGTCTAAAAATACAAAGCTTTTATAACTTAATGCCTACTTTTATTCCAATGTTAGGCATATTATATGTATTGTCACATTTAGTTATGTCCATTTTACAGAGAACAAGAGGAGAAGTGGTGGTGAGAATTTGCCCAAGATCACATGAAATTCCAGGTGGTTCTAAAGTCTATTAATTTCATGCCACATTCTCCTGCTGTTTCAGGTTGTGAAAATACTGCATTGGGTTTCTTTAAAATAAAACTCATCTTCATTTCTAAAGTTTATTTACTACAAATTTTGATTGTTTTCACTTTTTACTTAGATTTCTCCCCTCTTCAGTAGAAGTTCCATATACTGTTCATTCTTTCATTTACTTTTTTTGTCTTTCTCTTTAATTAAATAACAGCATTTGTCACCAAACTGACTGATAAATCTATGTATACTTTAGCAGAGGAAATAGGGAATCTTGGCCATCTGTCCAAAATATAATTGCTTTTGGAACTTTTTCTTACCCCTTTTACTCTTCAAGTTTTTCCTTCTGATTCTTCTGTCCCAACAGATGGAATATAATAATTACTCTTACCTTGCCAAACCAGAAATAAGGGGGCTTCAGAGATAGGTGTTTGTTGTAGGTGGGGTCAAGTGATTTCCACGGGGTAGTTAATCCTATATCCTGTGATAGAAATACTGAAATAATTCCCTCTGACTCTGAAAAGCATGTACTCAACAATGGTTTCTGAGTCTGAGCATCTCAGCCATCCACCAGCACTGCATGTCTAAATAATCAAGATACTGAGTACCTCTGCAGAAGAGGTACCTGTCCTCAGCCACTAAGCTAATAGGATATGCTGCTCTCACATTTTTGGGTTATTTTTTGGCTGCACTGATAATGCAGATTCAAGATGCTGTAGAACCCTGTCCTTTCTTTCTATCCTGGGACCACTATGGTATTATGATTATAGAACTTGAGTCAGTGTAAGGAGAATCTCTCTTTTACTTTCTAAACTGGAATGATTTAATTTCTAAAGCTACAGTAGCTTGAAGTTAATGTATATTTTCAATTTTGAGATTTAATGACATTTTATTACTGTTACTGATTTTTATAAAGCAATTTATTGAAAATAATGATACACATAGTCAATTTCAAAATATAAGTGGTACAAAGGTAAATAGAGAGTCTCTTTCCATTTTCCCATCATCTGCGTCCCTATTTTCCAGAAGTAACCATTATTCAATTTTTTATACATCTTTCTGGAAGTGTGTTGTTTAAAAAACAAAATGGGAACTGGGCACTGTGGCACAAGCTTATAATCCCAGCAATTTGGGAGGCTAAGGCAGGAGGACTGCAAGTTTGATGCCAGCCTCAGCAACTTAACAAGACTATCTCAAAATAAAAAATAAAAATGGCTAGGGATGTAGCTCAGTGGTAGAGTGCCCCTGGGTTCATTCCCTAGTACCACTAAATAAATAAATACGGGGGTCATATTTGTGCACTATATCGAAATATTTACTTTCCATGAAAAACAGTATAGCTGATGATCTTTTCATTTCCATCATTATATCTTTCTTTGTCTCTGTGAGTGCCGCCCAGTATTCTGTGATATGGATGGTTACTTTGGCTTTGGATTGAGTATAAGCTATTTCTAACTGGACATTGCTAGAAATGTCGGGCTTGAATTTGAGTGAGAGGTATGGAATGTCAGTGAAGATTTGGGACTCATTTGTGTGGAAGTGAACAATAAGTAAATGAGTTTTCAAGCAAGGCTCAGCTGAGCTGGGGGGAGTTATGATTTCTATTCTGAGTATAACTCATAGAATCAGAAGAATCAAGATAGCTGGACAGCACAGAAGTTTCAAAATGGGGAAGATCAATAATGTAAAATTCAACACACTGAGGACCAAGAAAAAGTGTGGCTATAACAGACAATTTAAAGTACATGTCAAAATGAATATAATGTTTAATATTCAGTTCATAGTGTGTCTGAAAAATGAGACTCTACATTTCTGTAGATGTTGGTAATTTTACTCTATCTCTGTGAATCTATCTCAAAACCAACATATTAGGGCCAAAAAGTAGTAGATTTCTTTTTCTCTGTGATTGTGTTTTATAGATTCCAATGGCTGACTTTTAGATAAAATCATTTGGTTTTCCTAAAATTAGGTCATTTTCATTCCCTTGCTTGTGCATAACTGCCAATTAAATGGGAGCCTTTCATGAAGAGACAAAGTACATTTTTGGTACTTTAAATATACTTTAAGTTCAGTATTGGTCAAACTATTGTTATTTTCTTAAATCCTTCCACTCTAAATTTTTTTCTTGCCTCAAGAGTTTTTGTCCAGGTTGGATAAAACTAGTACTCTGTTTTCCTTCCTCGTCCCTCTTTCCATCACCCCTAACTAAATTTGTTATTTGGCTTTTTTTAGTTGTACACATATATTCATAATAGAAAATAATTACTTTTTTTGCATTTCAGCTGTTTTTTACATCTAAGTGCACATTATTTCACTTCAGCTTCTTGTGTTCTATTACTGGGCTCTCGTGCATTCCCCCCCTCCTTTTAAAGCACTTTTTTTTTTTTTTTTTTTTTTTTGCTTTGGAACCGTTGTGGTAAGTATTCGGATTATTTACAGGTAAGAAAGATGATTCATTCCCTCTTTCACCTCTCTTTCTCTGTGCTGGTTTAATGATAGCCAAATTACCATGCAGATGTTGAATTTGTGTTTAAAGCTTTTAATCTTGAATTTAGAGTATTTTGGTATATTTAAATCTGGAATGGGAATTTTACCATTTAACCATATGCAGAGTTTAATGTTTGTTAACCAAAATGATTATGGTGTTATTAATTCAATTACAGAGGTCCCTGGCCCTGCTTTGGTGTGCAGATCATTATATTACTGGTATTTTATATATTCTAGTTTGTGTTTTTAGGAAACATCACAGATTTTCAGCCTTTCTGCTTATCATTGGTAATGTAATTTCCTCTGAACATATGGATCACCATTGCTTTGTGACTTGTAAGGCAGCCCCTAAAGATCGAGTCTGGTAACCTTTGGGCATAGTGTGGCCATTTTCTTCTTATTAGTAGAAGAAATGATCATGGCTTCACAAGCCATTTGCATGGATAAATGATTGTAAAGTACAACATAAGTATTTTTTATTTTTAGAATATCTGAGATACTCAAATTACTTTTGGCAATTATGTACAAAAGTTTTGACAATTTCCAATTGTGCAACATGAATAATAAGGTGAAATGAACATTCTTTCTTACCATGTATGTAAAATTGTTAGCACTGTTAACATTTATTCCTTTGTTTATTTATTCCCAGCTGTGAGGTCCTGGGCAAATTAAGCTTTCTGGGCCTTAGTTTTCTTTATCTGTAAAATGACATAGTACATACCTTATGAGTTGTCAAGATTGAACAGCATGATCTTTATAAAATGTTCGAGTATTGTTGTTGTTATTTTAATTGCCATTATCATTATTCACCAAACACTTGGTGTGAGAAACCTGAAGGAGATCTCTGTCAATAGGAGAAGATGACAAGTAGTTAAATTTAGACCTTATCTAACCAGACCTTGAGTGCTGATATGGCAAGGGTCACAAATGACTTGTTTGCACACCTATTCTCTCTGTAGTTTAGTAACCAATACATAGAATACTCAGTCAGAAGTTGTTGAATGAGTATGTTAAGTGAGAAATGCAGACACTGTGACTGCCTAGTAGGACAAGGAAATTGGAGAAATTTTTACAGAGCAGGTGAGGCTTGAATGATTTTGTCAGTCTTCTCCTTGGGTAATTCATTTAATCTTTTTAGATGGTTTTCTTCATTATAAAAATAAGAGGAATGCAAGAAGGGAAAATTAAATCTTAAGGAAGTTTATATATTTAAGAGCACTTTGTCTTTAAAAAATCTGTTGTTGCTTCTTATGTACATAGGAAAGATAGTGTTCTTTGAGTTTGCAGATTTTCATAATTTGTAGGTCTATTCTAGGTTATAATTGTGTAGCTTTAGGAAAAGCTCCAAAGATTATGTTAAAAGAAGGAATTTTGTATTAAACCTTTCACTTTTGCCTTTGGACATTTGACAGGGCAATTAACTGTTCATAATGTGAAATTTTAGGATGGAGAAAAGGAAAATTCAGAACATACATTTAAGAAACAGCCATGTACAGGATTTATGAATATTAATAATGTTCTTTTATGCAACTTCCCCAAATTTTATTATGACAGTAATTTTTACATCTTAGCAGTGCCCAAAATGAGATGAAAATATCTTAAAGTTGTAGTCTTCGATATGATTGGGCACTGAACCTAAAGTACCTAAGTCCACAGAACAGCATTTCATCTACTAAGCCAGACTGTTGCAGGTATAAGGATGATCATTTTGGAATTCAGTGGTCTATTTAGAACACTTCTAGAGAATTACTTAAGTTGGCTTCAGAGGAAGACATCTTTTCCTGTGATAATCCTTGGACAGTATTATTTATATTGCATTATTTAGGTTAGAAGTTTTTGGTGACTTCCCTTGAGCCATTAGCTCAAAAGCAGTATTGTCAGACTTTATATAAGAATTTCTGTGGGTCCTCTTCTTAGGCTGAATATTTTCTTACCTGGGTTTTTATCCTAGCAGTATAATATGACATTGGATTTGAAATTATCCTTTTAATAAATGATTTTTCTTTAATTTAGTCATTGTAAAATCAGTAGATACTTGTAAAACAAACAGGAAGCAGTTTTCACTGAAGACTTTCTTTAATTATATTTTGTACAAATTTTAAAATACTGTTCCTGGACTATTCAGATCACAGGTTAGAGTGAGAATGTAATTGTCTCACATTATTATCACTATATATAATGTTTTTAAAAGCATGCCAGGAAGAATGGAAAAAACCTCTAGCAACCCTACATATTGAAGACTGTGCTGTTTTTAAAAAAATGTTTCTGTGTTATGGATGTGAAAGCGACTCGTGTAAATATCTATTCAAACAAAATCTCTTTCATTATCATCATTGCAGAAAGAGCCTGGAAATCTGGAAAGGGAGCAGTCTAGGCCTGCTGCTCTACTTTTTGGATTATCTACATTAATATTTCTCCCATTGCTGAGTGTTTCTATTATACTACTGGATCACACTTCTATAATCTATGACCCACTTGCACTAATGTTTTGGTAGGCTTTAAATTAACATCTGATTGAAGTTCAAGCTTCTTGGCTAGACTTCCCTAGGTGGCTTCAGAACTGGGCGTATAAATATGAATATGGACTAGAAGATTTTAATAGAATATTTTCCCCCATGAAGGCACATTCATAGATGTAGTCCTAAAAGAATGTGTGTGAATTGGATTTGAAAATGTAATTTAAGACTTACTAGGAGAAAGCAATATTTTAAGGAAGAAAAATTTAATAAGTCATGTTACATCACCATTTGATTTATTTTCTTCACTTTATTCATCTTGTAAAAAAAAGGGTAGTAATGACTGTATTAAAAAGTTCGTGGGATTCTTAACATAAAATGACAGTATTCTTAAACTGCCTTACATATATTATTACTTAAACTTTATTGAAATGAAGTATTTCTAATTAGAAATAGGCATTGTTGGGTTTTCTTTGATTTCACAAGAATCATTTACCTTTGTCTTTAAAGGTGATTTTATTTTCTTTGATTTGTAGCTCTTAATACTTCTCAGCTCTAAGGACTTAGAACATGTTTGCTGAAAATGTTGAAGAGAGAGAGTTGAGGGTGAATTGTATTTTACTGATGGGGCAATAATAAATTTACACTGAAGTCAAAGTGAAGAATAAGAATTTCAAATAATGTGTTTCCCTTAAATTATGTAATTTTGATTATGCTTTGAAGTTTGGAATTTACTTAAGTGGCAAGTGTTTGTGACCAATCATATAAACTTAGTTATTAAGATGTTCAGCAGCCTGTTTAGCTAGTAAGGTCTAGATCAGTAGTTCTCAAAGTGTGGATCACCTCCCGACTCCAGCACCATCTGGGGACTTGTTAGAAATACATATTCTCAGGCCCCATGTTAACCCTGTAGAGTCAGAATCTCTGGGGATGGGACACCACTATTTCTGTTTTAATTTGCCCTCCAAGGGAATCCTGAAGCACCAATTTAGCACCCTAGATTGGGGATCAGTAAACAATAGCCCTTAGGCCAGATCATTCCACTACCTGTAGCTGCTTTCATGCTGTTGGCAGAGTTGAGTAGCTTTGATAGAGACTGTATGGCCCACAAAGCCTCAACTATGTATTATTTAGCCCTTTAAACAGAAACCTTGCTGATCCATGACTGAGCTGAAGCCTTGGTATTATTTTCTTGCCTGTAATTCTGAACTGGCAATAGCTAAAATCATTAGGTACACACTTATGTCTGCCTTTCACCTGACCCTCATATTTCTATAAACCCGTTCCTTTTTCTGATAGCAGATTATTAACTCAGCAACTAGAGACTTGTGAATGAAAATAATATACTACTCTGCCCTTTCCTTTTCTGCTTGGTAATGTTGGTTGCCTGTTTAACAATTCTGTGACCTTTCCTCACTGATTCTGCACTGGTATATCCTCAGTTTTTCTGTGCTCTAGTGTAATCTAACTTAATCATCTATTATAATTTCTCATTTCTCCCAATTCTTACTGCCTTTTTTGCTTCCTGAAGAGAAAGTCCACCTTGTAAGTGCTAAGTTTAGGAATTCATGTGAGCTGTTTGGTGTAGTCTGAGTTGAAATTGTGCCATCCTATCTGGAGCTTTGTTTTCCTTGTCGTAGAGTGCTGTAGTCAATTGTATTTCACCAGGATGTTTGTGAAGACATAGATACCAAATATTGTGGGCAATCTTAGAACATTTACCAGGAGAATTATAGTTAGCCATCCCACATCCGACCAAGAATGGCTGTTTCTACCCATTGTTGGAATGTCATATTGCACTTTTGATTTTCCTTTGCACTTGCTCTCAGCTGTTAAGGTGATTAGTGGCCAGCTTCATGTAAATCCAAGAACTGAATTTTTCCATTGTTCTTATTGATGAACTTGGAATCTTCCCCTTTACCCATATCACTGAAGGAAATATAATACCCTTTGAAAGAAAGGTCTTTCATAGTCTCCAATGGCTTTAGTAGCAAGATCAGGAAAAAGTATTGTTTTTACGGTTGGGATTCCATGGTTGTATTTTTCCTTACATGACTGATGTTTTAAGTTAGGAACATGAATTGGTGAAATCATACTGAGCTATATTATTGGTGAGTGTTTGGTCCATAATTGCTTTCAGTAAATCTGGACTGAGTACTTTGATAGGATATGCTGGGTAAGACAGAAAATAGTGAGTTTGAGACTGGAAGTGATTGAGTTAGCCCTTTCATTTAGGCTTTCCCAATCAACTTAATTCATAGCTTTTGCCCTGCTTACTCATCTCAGAGGTGAGATACAAAGAGAAAGGGTCAGGGAAAGGCCAGCCCTCAGAGTGTGGTTACTCAGGTCTGTTGCCAGAAGCATCCTGTCTACAGGAGAATTTGCACTTTTCTGTTTTCTGCAATAGAGTGTTGGAAATGCAGTATTTTAAAAATGAAATTGTTATTTATAGTGGTGAATAAAATATGAACTCTTTAAAAGAGAGCAGTGTTATTGTCCCAGCCATCACAATAGCCACCCACACAAATCTGCTGAACAACCTCATTATTTCTGTTTTATCTACCTGAAATAGGGGTCAAGGGTGGGTGATGATGAAAGCCTGGGAAATCACACCACACTTTAGGAAAGAGAAAAGCTCTGGTGATTCTTGCTGTGTTATTCTCCTCTTGTGTGCAGAGGAGTCTGGGACAGCCCCACAGAGTTGAAGGTAAACTTTAATAATTTCCTCCCTTCTTTGGTAGTTGGATGTGCTTGGGAGCTGGGTGCTACTTCAAAAGTAGCAACTGCTGTTGACAGGTTCTGCCAATTATGTGGATTTTGAGCCATTTTAAAGGCTGTAATGTTCAGATTCAAAATTTCTTAGTTGGCACAGAGTGTCATTTAAGGGTACTTATGCTGCAGTATCAGATGAGATTCATTATGAAATAGACACTGCATCAAGGTCGTGTGGCATAAACTTTTGGGAACTGGTGTATGCTTAAAACCATGCATTTCTTTATTATATATTTTGAGCTTCATTAGGTCAAGATTCTTGGTTTTCATAATAATTGCTGTCTCTACCACCAAAGTTTGCATCTGGTACATAGTAGATATTCAGTATATAGTTGTTGAACCAATTCAAAGAAAGGAAGGAAATGGTCAAACATATTAGAAAAGATAAAAATCTGGCTCATAATGCACAAAGTCAGGAGTTTAAATTTTCTTTTAGTGCTAATATTTTCCTACTTCAAAGCCATCTAATTCTTATAATGACCCTTTATGATAGGTTAGTAGGTGTGTAGAATTGTAGTATAGATACTGAACATAATGGTGGAATCCTAAATAATACTTAGCTTCCCTGGTTAAGATCTATGAGATCATTGCAAGAAGAACAAAAGAAGTTTCTAAGGTTGAAATGGAATGGAGAATTTTACAGTGAGTAAAATTACTAGTAATTGGCTAGTACTTGATTTGTCTAAAACTGTATCCTCATTTGTAATATGGAGTCAGTAGAATCTGCTTAATTGTTGTGATAATGAGATGGTCCTTGGAGCCATGCAGGTACTTAATAAACATAAGTTGTTTTCATCATTTATAGTA
>PVHX01023110.1:0-26386 GCA_004024805.1 Geosciurus inauris
TTGGTACTGGGGATTGAACTCAGGGGCACTCGATCCCTGAGCCACATCCCCAGCCCTATTTGGGGTTTTATGTAGAGACAGGGTCTCACTGAGTTGCTTAGTGCCTCGCCATTGCTGAGGCTGGCTTTGAACTCGCGATTCTCCTGTCTCAGCCTCCCTAAGTGCTGGGATTACAAGCGTGAGCCACCGCGCCCGGCTAATTGCTTTTATAAATTTTTAAAAAATATTTTTTAGATGTTGATGGACCTTTATTTTATTCATTTATTTATATGTGGTGTTGAGAATTGAACCCAGTGCCTCACACATCTACCACTGAGCCACAACTTCAGCCCTAATCGCTTTTATATTTTAAGGTAGGAGTTGTGACCAGAAAAATGTAGGAGAATTTCCCAGTTATATTGGTTATTTTCAATTACTGACTCAAAAAACTTTTCAGCACATATTGCTTTGGAGTTTCTTTCTTTTTTAAAATTTTTAAAAAATTTGTGGTGCTGGGGATTGAACCCATGGCCTTGTGCATGCAAGGCAAGCACTCTACCAACTGAGCTATGTTCCTAGTCCTGTTTTGGAGTTTTAAATCCATGAATAAGGCCTTAGAAATAGTTAAGTGAGTCTTCTGAACTTTTTGCCACTTGGGTGACAAACATCTTTCTTTCTATCCTAGTTGGAACCATTGTAACTTGTAGCAAAATATAGAATGTAGGTTGGTTAATTAAGGAGTTAAAAAAAAAACCAAATATATATATATATAGAACCCAGGGTACTCTACCACTGAGCTGCTTCCCTAGATCTTTTTAAAAATTATTTTGAGATCAGGTCTTGCTAAGTTGTTGAGGCTGACCTTGAATTTACAACCCTCCTGCTTCAGCCCCCAACTAGCTGGGATTTGTGCCACCACACCTCACCCTAGCCCCTTTTTATTTTGTGATAGAGTCTTGCCAAGTTGTGTAGGCTGGCCTCAGACTTTTGATATTCCTGCCTCAGTCTCCTAAGTAGCTGGAATTACAGGCATATGCCACTGTGCCCAGCTAAAAATGAATTTTTTGGTATTTAAATAATATTAGTGATATGGAAGCAATCTCCTGATAAGTGAAAAATCTAAATATAAAGATTATTTTATGAGGTGGAGTTGTAGCTCAGAGGTGGAGTGCTTGCCTAGCACATGTGAGGCACTGAGTTCAATCCTCAGCACCACATAAATATGAAAAGGAATAAAATAAAGGTATTTTAAAAAACTGATATTACAATATAAACTATATTTTACAATATAATTAAAATTTTTTTGCCTTTCTACATCAAAAGCATGGGTTGGTTGGAAATCATATATTAATAGTGATGACATCTGAGCTAAATATGAATTTTAATATACAAAATCTTTTAAAAGTTGATTTTAACATTCCCTACTATGCCTATTCAGACAGAAATGCATTCAAAAGAGCATTTGACCTGATTTTCTGAGTGGTACATTGATATTAAGTATCTAATTTTAGATAACCTCAGTATCCATTTGGTCTGCAAGTCCAAGAGAAATCTGATTTGTGGTATTAAAACCATGCTAGGGAGATACTTTCTAGGTAGGTGTTAATTCTGGAGTGATTCCTGGTAGAAGAGTCTCCCTAACCTGGAAACTCTTATCTACCAAAAGGAAAGAAGGAATGATAGAATTTTATGACCTCTGATAAGCACCCCCACCACACCTTTTTGGTAGTTCTTGGGATTTAACCCAAGGGAGCTCTGTCACTGAGCTATACCTCCAGCCTTTTTTACTTTTAGGCCTCACGAAGTTGCTGAGGCTGGCTCAAACTGGCAGTCTTCCTGCCATAGCCTCCTGAGTCACTGGGATTACAGGTGTTTATCGCTGTACCTATCTTCTAACATGCCTCTTTGACTAGTCAAGACTGTACTGTACTGTTTAATGTCCCAGGAAGGATTGTGGAAAACTGGCTGCTACACTTGTTATGTTTTATTTTCTGGAGTAATAAATTGTCAGATTAATATAAATTAGTATCATATAAGCCAAAGAGATGAAAACCAACCATCAGACTTTGTAGGACACACTCTGAGAACACCCCAAAACAGCCTTTGTTTTTCAGTCTGCTAGGACTGAGGAAATTTTTTCAGACTCTTTCAGAGGAACAGTTGCTTGTGATGGGCAGGTAAATGGACTTTGGGGATCAAAGACTGTATTTTGGGTCTTCATAATCCTGGGGATGTTAGAATTATTATATTTTCCTAATTACATCACTGTCAAGCCAGCTAAGATTTAGTGCTCACTTAGGTAGCACATACACCAACTAAGAGATTTCTTTTCCTTACGTGCTTCTTTTTTATGTTGGGAGTATATAAAATACTTCATTTCTTCCTCCCCTTCAGTGCTATATGTGTATAGGGTAATTGAGCTGTAGTTTGCACACACTACATGTTTTAGATGACATTGTTTGCGTTCTTTTAATTTTCTGTTTTCTTAATTTGAAAATTATAGACATAATGCAGATAGATTAATTTGAAAGTGTGATTGATTGAGTTGAATTTAATTTCATTATTATTTATTTTAATTTATTATTTTATTTTTTTTGGCACTGGGGATTTAACCCAGGGGCACTTTACCACTGAGCCATATTCCTAGCCCTTTTTATTTTTTATTTTGAGACAGGGTCTTGCTAAGTTGTTGAGGTTGGCTTTGAATTTGTGATCCTCCTACTTCAGTCTTCTGAGTTGCTGGGATTATAGTCTTGTGTCAGTGCCTGGCTGAATTTAATTTAATTTAATTTTTTTTAAATTTAGTTTTTATTGTTTTAGTTGTAGATGGACACAATATCTTTATTTATTTATTTTTATGTGGTGCTGAGGATTGAACCTAGTGCCTTCTACGTGCAAAGCAAGCGCTCTACCACTGAGCTACAGTCTCAGCCTGAATTTAATTTAATTTTAAGTAGCTAAGAAATTTAAATCAGAGTTGGGGTTGTGGCTCAAGGATAGAGCACTTGCCTCACATGTGTGAGGCACTGAGTTCAATTCTCAGCACTACACATAAATAAATGAATAAAATAAAGGTCCATCAACAACTAAGAAAAATTAAAAAAAGGAAATTTAAAGCATTAGAATCACCATAGTTTTTAATTGATAGTCCTTCATCCAAACTGTAGGGCTTCACTTTTTGAGAGAAGAGAAGGAATGATGAGTGTATGAACGAGTAAACTTGGGAGGGATCATTAGTGCCTGGATTCTCCTGTGGGATAACTCTTTTTTTTTTTTTTTTTAAATTTTTTTTTTAGTTGTAGATGGATACAATGTCTTTATTTTATTGCTTTGTATGTGGTGCTGAGGATCAAACCCAGTGCCTTACGCATGGGAGGCAAACGCTCTACCACTGAGCTACAATCCCAGACCCTGTGGGATAACTCTTATTGTTTCCCACTTGAAAACTGTTTTTGTAAGTGGGGCACATATCTGTAATCCCAGTAATTTGGGAGGCTGAGGCAGGAAAATCACAAGTTCAAGGCCAACCTCAGCAATTCTTTTTTTTTTATTGTACATTCTTCTTTTTTTTTTGCAAAACAAAATGATTTTTATTGTGGGATACTGAACAAAATTGAATGAATAGAATCTAATGGGGACAGTTAGAAGCGCTAGAGAAAATGAGACCTGTTTTTTTGTTTAATAGTTCTCACAGAACTCAGCAATTCTTTTTTTTTTTTTTAATATTTTTTTTAGTTGTAGATGGACACAATATTTTTACTTTATTTATTTATTTTTATGTGGTGCTGAGGATCGAACCCAGTGCCTCACACTTGCGAGGCAAGCGCTCTACCACTGAGCCACAATCCCAGCCCCAGAACTCAGCAATTCTTAATGAGGCCTTAAGCAACTTGGCAAGAATCTGTCTCAAGAAAATGTACTGGGATGTAGCTGAGTGGTAAGATGCCCTTAGGTTCAATTCCTTACACCCCCCTCCCCCCAAAAAAACCCCCCCAAAACCATGAAAACAATAATTTCATAATTAATTAGATTCTAGTCAGTATAATAAGACAAGAAAAATTAAAAACAAATGATGTAAAGACTGGAAATAAATAAAGTTGTCATTATTTGCAGAGGAGGTGATTGACTATTAACGAGTAGGAATGTAGCTCAGTGGTAGAATGCTTTCCTAGCAAGTGTGAGACCCTAGGTTCAACCCCCAATTCCCGGGATGCGGGGGAGGTGCTTGATTATTAAAAAAAAAAAATCACAGGATTGGGGATGTAACTCAGTGGTGGAGTGTTTGCCTAGCATGGCTGAGGCCCTGGGTTTGATCCCTAGCAGTGAGAAAACAAACACACACACACTCACAAAACAAAACAGAAACATCCAAAGAGGCAAATGCAGTGGCATGCACCTGTAATACCAGCTACTTGGGAGTTGGAGGCAGGAGGATTTCTGGAGCCCAGGAGTTCAAGTCCAGCCTGGGTAATGTAGTAGACAACAAACAAAAGCTCAACTTGTTTTTGAAATTTTGTTATAATGGAAGGATTCTGTTTTTTTGTGTCTTTTTAGTTCCACAATATTTATAAAATCATCCAAGTGGTGTGTAGCTCTAGTTTGTTTTCATTATTGTATGATACTTATTTGTGTAAATAAATCAGTGTTTGTCCATCCTATTGCTGGTAGGCATTTGAATTGAATTTTTTCTAATTTTGTATTTTTATGAACAGTTTTGCTAAAGAACATTCTTGTACTTATTTTGTATATACATTTCTTTGGTGTACATGCCCAGGAGCAGATTAGTGGATCATAAGATTTGTATGTTTTTAACATTTTTAGATAATATCAACTGTTTTCCAGGATTTCCATATGTTTTCCAATATGGTGGTGTTTATGTGTACTCCGATCATCATGTTTTCCTGGAAGCTGAGAAAAGTCAACTCTGAAATTTATATAACAGTGAAAAACAAGATACTTCTGAAGAGTAACAACAAAGTGAACAACTTGCCATATATATTGGTTAGAGTATATTATTTTGTGATAACAAACAATCCTAGAATCTCAGTGATAAAAATATACCAAAGATTTATTTCTCATTCACATTACTTGGCCATTGTAGATTAGTAGGGAAACCCTACAAATTATAATCAATTAGGAACTCAGATGATATAACTTGACCTGAGAGTAGCTCTCTTGATTATAACTACCATTTTGCCCGCCAGGTGACTCTGGCATGCATTCTAAACCCTATATATAGGATAAATAAAATTGTTAAGATAGCCAGTTATGGTGGTGCATGCCTGTAATTCCAGCAGCTAGGAAGGCTGAAGGAGGAGGATCGTGAATTCAAAGCCAGCCTCGGCAACTTAGTGAAGCCCTAAGCAACTCAGCAAGACCTGATCTCTAAATAAAATTTTTAAAAAAGGGCTGGGGATGTGGCTCAGTGGTTATGCACCCTTAGGTTTAATTTCTGGTAACAACAACAACAACAACAAAAGTCAGTGAAGTGTTTGGTGCCTGCCACTGATACCTGAATTGTCTCTTAACTGATATATGTTAGTAGTTTTTTGTTTGTTTGTTTGTTTTAGGTTACCAGGGATTGAACTCAGGGCCACTCAACCACTGAGCCACATCCCCAGCCCTATTTTATATTTTATTTAGAGACAGGGCCTCACTGAGTTGCTTAGTGCTTCACCATTGCTGAAGCTGGCTTTGCATGTGTCTCAGCCTTCTGGGATTACAGGCATGTGCCACTGCACCTGGCAGTTTTTTAAAAATAACTTAATTTTTATTTGTTTGTTTTTTCCTGTGGTGCTAAAGATTAAACCCAGTGCCTCACATGTGCTAGGAAAACGCTGTACAACTGAACCACAATCCCAACCCCATTTTAATAGTTTTTGAGAAAGCCTAGGTACATTCCAGTTGGCCATAGCCTAACTTTGTCTAGTTTAACATATAAACCCCTTCCTCCTGCCTTGGGGTGCAGGAATCTTCTTGTCTTGCTGCCACCCAAGACAGAGTGCTGTCCTTAATTCACTAATAATTTACAATCTTGGATATTTGTCTGCCTCCTTCTTTGTTCTCTTTGAACACTGTACCTTTGGCAGCTAGTTCTAATACTCTACATTTCTCTGAATTAGGTACCAAAGCTGCAACTCTATTGAATATTACTGGTTGCTAAGTTAGAGGGACGAAGAGTTCTGCAGGATTTTGTGCGGGCAATTAAGTGCTCAGCAGATCTTTTCTACTCACAACTGATTAAGCAGAATGAATCATCTTGTTTCATTGAACCAAATGGACTAGGAAGTATGACTCTATTATGATCCATTGGATGGGGAAGAACCAGAAATATTTGATGATTACTACAAACACTATTGATGATTACTATTCTTTATCAGAAATCAAGACTTATAAAACTATAGTAAATGTTATTTTTAGTACAACAGTATTTATAATTAAACAAATGGAATAAAATCAAGAATTCAGAAATAGATATATTGGAGACTTGCCACTTGCGTTATGAACCAAAGATAAAGTGAACTTTTCAATAAATGGTGTGTAGATAATTGTTTATTCATAAAGGAAAAAAAGAAATTAGATCCCTTCTTCATATTATACCCAAAATAAGAATTTTATATGAATTAAGGATGAAAATGTACAAAACAAAAATTTTAAAATTTTTGAACAAACTATGAATTTAAAAATTGATACATTTTACTACAGAAAATTCAAGAACTTCTCTTCATCAAAAAGACTCCATAGCGAGAGAATAGAGATAAGGCTACTAACTGAGCATAGTGGTTCATGCCTATAATCCCAGCAACTCAGGAGGGTGAGGCAGCAGGATTGCAAATTCTAGGCCAGCCTTGACAATTTAGTGAGACCCTGTCTTAAAATAAAAAATAAAAAGTACTTGGGATGTAGCTCAGTGATAGAGTGCTCCTGGGTTCAATCCCCAGTGCGTGCGCGCACGCACACACACACAAAGTTGGGAGGCTATAAACTAACTGGAAGGAAAATACCAAATACCTGCAATATGTTCATCCAACAAAGAATTAGTATCCAGCACAAAACTTCAGAGAAGAATTCCTGTAAAGAATGAGTATAAAAAATAAATGTGTCAAGAGAAAAATGGGCAAAGATATAAACAGGTATTTTTCAGAATAGGAAACCCAAATGATCACTAAGTATATATAATATGCTTACCTTAATTAATAATTTAAGAAATGTAAGTTAAACCATATTTTTCATGTTGATAGAAAATTAAAAATCTGATAAAATTAAATGTTACCAAATAGGTGGAATAATGATAATTTGCATATATACATTGTTGGTTGGAATATAAATTGATGTCACTACTTAGGAAGAGTTTGTAATTACCTGGTAAAATTGAACTTGCATATAACCCAGCAGTTCTACTCCTAAATATACATTATAGAAAACTTCTTGATACATGATGTCAGATATAATCAGGAATGTTAAAAGTAGCATCTCTTGTGATTACAGAAAAATGTAAACAACCTGTTCTAACTACTGTAGAATGGAGTTTAAAATTATGGTTTATCCCCATAGTAAAATATTATATGGTAGTAAAAATTAGGACATATATCAATTTGAAATAATCTCAAAAGCACCACATTGAATGAAAAAAATCAAGTCACAGAAGATGGTGGACTAGAGATATGGTTAAGTGCTCCTGGGTTCAATCTCCAATACCCCAAACAAAACAAACAAACAAAAACAGCTAAAAAAATAAACACTGGGGCTGGGGTTATGGCGCAGTGGTAGCGTGCTCGCTTAGCATGCGTGAGGCACTGGGTTCAATCCTCAGCACCACATAAAAATAAAATAAAGATATTCTGTCTACCTACAACTAAAAAAAATAAATTAAAAAATAAACATTGTTTAGGGATACAGGCGTGTGACAAAATTGTAGAGAAAAAGGGAATGATTTTCATTAAAGTCAAAATAGTGGTTGTTCTGGAAGGTATAGTGAGGGAAATATAATAATTATTTGGTGACTTTCAATCTCCTTAATTTTTCCATTTCTTACATTGAGTTATGGATACATGCACGTGAGGCAGGCACTCTACCACTGAGCCACAACCCCAGCTCCAGAGATTGTTTTCTTAATGCTTTCTTTCTAGTCCGTGATATTTCTGGTAGTAAGACTTTTTGTCCCATGTTTTTATAAAAAGATTTTTTTTCCTTTAAATCCCTGAATTCTTCTCTATCTCTCTATCTGCAATATCTTTCTACCAAATTTGTTTTAACCTAACAATATCCTGGAATACTGTGTGTGTGTGTGTGTGTGTGTGTGTGTGTGTGTGTGTGTGTTACTGGGAATGGAATCCAGGGGGACGCAACCACTGGCCTACATCCTCACCTCACCTTTCTTTTCTTTTTTCTTTTTGCTACCTGGGATTGAACTCAGGGGTACTTGACCAGTAAGCCACATCCCCAGCCCTATTTTGTGTTTTATGTAGAGACAGGGTCTCACTGAGTTGCTTAATGCCTCCCAGTTGCTGAGGCTGGCTTTGAACTCGTGATCCTCCTGTCTCAGCTTCCCAAAGTGCTGGGATTACAGGCATGGGCTACTGCGCCCAGCCCTGCCTCCCCTTTCTTTTCTTGGGATAGAGTCTTGCTAAATTGGTGAGGCTGACCTTGCAATCCTCCTGCTTCAGCTTTTGGAGTGCTGTGATTAAAAGTGTGGGCCGCTGCACCTGGCCTGGAGTACTTCTTTTTTTAGTACTATTTTGAAATTTCTGTTTTATAACTTTGAAGTGCCTCCCAGTTATCTCTTAAATCACTTAAAATTGCATAATTATAGACTTTTTAAAGCCTAATTCCGTGCTGTTTTTCCTTTCCTTTCCTTTCTTTTCCTGGGACTCTGAATTTCAGCTATGTATAATAGCAGATAAGCGTACATGGTATGCCTATTTCTTGAGAAATTTTAAGTGCTACTCACTTTGCCTGGATTGTTTGCTCTCCTTTTGCTAAACCACATCTACCTTGCAGAACTCTGCTTCAGAAGTTACCTTATTTTTTTGGAGTGCTGGAGTTTGGACATGGGGCCTTGTGCATGTCAGGCAAGCACTCTACAACCAAGCTACCTCCCTAACTCAAGATTATATTTTAACAACTTAATCAAGAAAGTAATTTTAGGGGCTGGGTATATATCTCGGTGGTAGAGTGCCTGGCCTCTTCCCCCCCACCATCAAAAGAAGTTATTTTTATGGGCAGAGGATGTGGCTCAGTGGTATAGTGTTTGCCTGGAATCACAAGGTCCTGGGTTCGATCCCCAGCACCCTCCCCCATAGGTAATTTTGGAGCTTAGGGGAAGAGCTCAGTGGTTGAGCACTTTCTTACCATGTGTGAGGCACTGGGTTTAAATAATCTCCAGCACTGCAAAAAGCAAAACAGAACAAAAACAATCTGTGTTTCAATCTTTAACTTAATAATACTTAGCATGGCTGAATGAATTTTTAGGAAAGTAGCTCAGCCCTTCTTCTCTTTTATTGTTCCCTGTGGTGCCTCACACAGTGTCTGTACCATAATAAAAATACTCTACTTTGCTGGGTTGATATATTCTTTCAGTAGTTCTTGGATTTTAGTTAGAGTTTTTAGTACTTGTATTTTTATTCTCCTTTTCCTTCTGTCTTTCATGATCTCTCTTACTCTTCTTTTTAATTAAAGAGATCTTTATATTGTGACTTTTGGTCTCACTTTTTTTTTAGTTCTACTGATCTAAGCCTTCCTGCCTTATTTGATAAGGGAAAGGTAAAATACATGTGTATAGTGGTGTGTTGTGTGTGTATGTATTGGGTAAGTGAGATTGGTATTGGGAAAGATCTACCAAGGGAAGAGTGAATTCCTGGGATTCTGTTAGCAAAGTAGTCATCTGGTATCCTGTGGTTAAGTTCCATGTTACTTTGTGGTATTTACAGTGTGGGGATAGTTCTATATATTTAAATCCCAAGTTTTTCACTGCTTCCTGTTTAAAAATTAAAGGACTATTTGGTGAGGCTAATAAGAATTCCTTTTTGCTGGCTCTTTAACCTGTTTGCATTCTTTAATGTTAAAGTTGATATTTAAAATTCTTATTGAATAGATTTATTTTCAAATCAGGGAAGTCCAAAATTTCTCAGTCTGAAGTACTCTATATAAGAACTTGTCATTCTGTAAAGTCAAATTTCATTATGTTAGTGCATAATTGTTCACTGTGGTACCCACTGTTAAAGAAAAAAGAAACACAAACATGTTCCTAGATGAATCAAAGGCTAGCCAATTTTCCAATACTTGATCTTTGAGCTCTTCCATGTCCTCTTCTTTTTCCAGTTATGTGCTTCACCTTGCACCAACCCCTAAAATGCACTTATTGTTGGCCTTATGTAAACATCTTTTAAAAAAATTTTTTTAGTTGAATATGGAAACAGACACATTACCTTTATTTTATTATTTATTTTTATGTGGTGCTGAGGATTGAACCTAGTGCTTCTACGTGCAAAGCAAGCGCTCTACTACTGAGCCACAACCTCAGGTCTTATGTGAACATCTTTTGGTTCATGATGTCTTTACTATTTTTGTTTTTTTCTTTTGCTCTGTAAACATGTCAATATTCCTTTTTCTTGTGCTCTTTACCAGGTACAATAGAATAGGTTGTATCCAGTGCTTATAGTTGTTTTATGGGGACTTGTACATAATATTTATGATAATTTATTTATTTTAGTCCTATAAAATATACTGTTTTTTTCCTGTGTTACTTGATATTAAGTCTGCATAGTAATTTCAGCCTCAAAATCTTACCTGCATGCAAGTTACTAATGAAAAGAATTGTTGGAAAGAATTTGTGTCATTATATTGTTCTACTTACTTTAAACTATAATGCCTGTCAACTCTGGCTTATTAGCAAATAGAAGGTTGTGTACTAATTACCCCATCCCCTTAAAGCCCCAAATTTATTCCTACCTAATATCATTAAAAGATTTTTCCTGACTTAAATTGTCATTGCCTAGAGCCTAGAGCTCTTATTTATTATTCATATTAGATCTGCTCTTATACCCCTCAGCCCCCAGGTTATAACTTTACTTTGGTGCTGGCTTATTTATTTATCTCTGTTCAGGGGAGGAAATCCGTCCTCTGTACTTAGTATGCTACAAAGATTTTGTTCTCCTTCCAGGGATTGTACTAGAGGCTTTGCAGTGCCAGGATGTAGGACAGAGTGTTTTTTGTTATATGTGAAGAAGAATGTTGCATTGATTGATTAAATTCAACAAATCTTCTCAATTAGTGATATTTTTCTTAAGAATGCTAGTGTAAGGCATAGAAGCTGGGAAATGGTGCTAGTAGAGGGTAGTTGGTGGGGATAAAATATGTTTTTGTAAAGAAGATAACCCAGGATATCTGTAACTAGAGAGCAGACTGTTCTGATGGGGCAGGAAAGTATCTGTTCTGTTGATAGACTACTTGTTAATTGGGGGAGATTTGAGAGTTCAGGGAGCAAATCCCTTAATGTTTTTTGAGTTGTACCATGTAGCTATTGCTTTATTGGATACTGAAGGATAAGCACAGAGGATAAACTGGTGTAAAAATTACTCATTGTTCATTATTAATTCAGCCTTTCCTTTTTGTACACAGTAAGAATGGAAGGTTCTTCATTGTCTTTCATGACCAGTATCAGAGAGGAGAGGAGTAAACCCATCATACTGAACTAAGTATTTAAAGGAAGAGATTAGATTTCTAGTATGTTCTCTGGAAATTTTAGCTAGTAATGAACAGCCCACATTTAAGGAAGTATATCATTATGTCTAATTTAAATGTCATCTGCTAATGTTTAACTTTCTTGTTTTGATTACCTGTAGATATGAGTATATTTGTGTTGGTCCTTTGATTAACCTTCCTTACTCTTAGAAAGTCCTGGCTATGGCTAATCTGAATATTCTTAACTAATGTAACCATTAATATAACTTAATAGTATAAAACTGAATCCTTTGTTCTTTATTTTTCTTGAGACTTTTTTTTTGTAGTTGTAGATGGACAAAATGCCTTTATTTTATTTGTTTATTTTTATGTGGTGCTAAGGATCGAACCCAGTGCCTCATGCGTGATAAGCAAATGCTCTGCCACTGAGCTACAGCCCCAACCCTTTGTTCTTTTTCAAAATTTCGAGTTCAGAATTGTGCATGATATTCAAATAGAAGGTATAATTGCAAGGAGAAATATAGGAGACCATCATGATTGATTCTTTCCTTTCCAGACTTTTGGCAGTCTAAAACTTAACACAATTTCAAAATATTTTTTCATATCCAGAAGAGTCTGTTTGCTCTTTTAATTTCCCCAGTGGGGTAAGTGGATATAGTATTTTTTTAAAATTAGAACTGTTGAGTATTTTCTTTTTCTTTACTTTGTTTTATTTATTTATTTGGTCCTGAGGATTGAACCGAGTGCCCCAAACATGCTAGGCGAGCACTCTACCATTGAGCCATAACCCCAGCCCCATGGTATTGATTTTTAAAATTTGATGTGAGTATATTCTTTGTTATCTGTAAGGGTTTTGGATTTTTTTATTGTGGCAAAAATTAGTAAATTGATTATTACATCAGTTTATGATTTCCCACTAAAGGAAGTACTGTCTTCTGGTGAATTTGGCCTTTGTCTCTGTGTGTCTCTCTTGATCCATTGTCTTAAAATCTTGTGGTTTCTCTGTCTTTGTCTTTGTCTTTGTATGTATGTAGATGATTGAGTGTTATGCCTTGTTAGCAGGAATGAGTGTGATAAGTAACTTTTGATGGTCTCTAACATTATCAGTGTGTCCAAAATAATGGGCTATGAATTAAATGTAAATAAAACTCTAAACTCAGGTTGTAGCTTAGTGGTAGAGCGCTTGCCTAGCGGGTATGAGGCAGTACCATATAAAAATAAGTAAAATAAAGGTAAAAAAACCAGAAAAGATTGCATCATTTAAAAAAAAAAAAAAAAAAAAAAAAACTGTAGCCGGGCACAGTGGCACACGCCTGTAATCCCAGCACTTTGGGAGGCTGAGACAGGAGGATCGCGAGTTCAAAGCCAGCCTCAGCAATGACGAGGCGCTAAGCAACTCAGTGAGACCCTGTCTCTACATAAAACACAAAATAGGGCTGGGGGTGTGGCTCAGTGGTCGAGTGCCCCTGAGTTCAATTCCTGTTACCAAAAATAAATAAATAAATAAATAAACTCTAAACTCATAGGGAGATATGGTATTGATAACTGAATTTAATTTAAAGGGGTCAGTATAGTTTATATGGATGTTTTTCTAATCAGAAGCTTAGAAGACAGCTGTTGTTAGATATAAGGTTAGAGAATTCCAAGGCAGAAACTAGCCGGCTGCTCTTTGCCTTCACCAAGTTGGATCAGGAAATTCTATGAATTATTAATATAATAATAATAATAATAAATATATTAAATAATTATTATTAACTTTTGGGGGATATAGTAATATTTTGGTTAAGAGGTGTTTTTTGGTTTTTTATTCCTGTACTGGAGATTAAATCTAGGGACGCTCTACAACTTAGCTACATCCTCGGCAAACCCCTCACACTTTTTTTTTTTTGGTACCAGGGATTGAACTCAGGGGTACTCAACCACTGAGCCACATCCCTAGCCCTATTTTGTGTTTTATTTAGAGATCAAGTCTCACTGAATTGCTTAGCAACTCGCCATTGCCGAGGCTGGCTTGGAACTTGAAATTCTCCTGTCTCAGCTTCCCTAAGTGCTGGGATTACAGGTGTGTGCCACTGTACCTGGCTCCACTCTTTTTTTAAAAACTTTGAAACAGAATCTCTTCATATTTTCTAGGCTGGCCTCAAACTTTGAATTTGTGATTTTCCTGCCTAAGCCTCTTGAGTCACTAGGATTACAGGTGTGCACCACTGTGCCCTATTTCAAAAGTTATTATTTTTTAGATATATACTTTGAAATATATATAGTTGAAATATGGCATTTGCTTCAGAGTAATTTGGGAGTGGAATAATTTGGTGAGTGCTATAGATGAAATGAGATTGGCCTCTGTTTTGATCATTGTTGAAGTTAAATGATGGATAGATGGGAGTTTATTGTGCTATTCTGTCTACTCTTGTATGTTTGAATTTTCTACAATAAAAATGTTAAAAGTACTCTGTTATTGCTTTGGTTGTCAAAAGGATGAACATTTGTTTACTCTTACCTGCCCCAGCCAGTCCCCAACTCCTCCCCCTTACTTGAACTTGCAACATTCTTCTTCCTTTTTTCCCCTGGCACTGGGAATTGAGTCCAGGGCCTCAACGCATGCCAGGCAAGTGCTCTACCGCTCTACCGCTGAGCTACAATCCCAGCCCTGCCTCCAGTCCTTTTAAAATTTTATTTTGAGACCCGCTTTCACAAAGTTGTCCAGGCTGGCCTTGAACTTGTGATCCTCCTGCCTCAACCTCTTGTCAACATTCTTTTGAACTCACAAAACTAATGAAAGTCCTTTTTTCATGCAAACATCCTCATTGACTCTTCTTTCTTATTTTACTTCCAGGAGAGTCATGTTTACAAACAGACTAGATGAGCACATTTAGGTTCTCTGATTTCCAGAAAGTATGGAGGAAAGAGTGATCAGAAGGGCCAAAATGAGCAACATACAAAGCCCACATCAAAAAAAAAAAAAAAAAAAAAAGAAATCCCAAGAATTGAGCTAATGGCAGGGCATAACGTGTGTCATGCCTTTGTAGAAGGGATTGCCGAACACCTGTCAGGGATGAAGTAGCCTGCTGACTGGGACCCTTTCCAAAGACTGGCTCATAAAACACTGAAATTACTGACAGTCTTTCTTCTTGACCCCTCACTCTCTCTACTTATGATTTCTTCTAAAAGGAAGAATAAGAAATCTTGAGAGAGAAATAAACAGCTGTTCTCTGCTGGCAAAGGTCTGTGTTTTAGGGGAAGAAAAACTTAAGCAACAGCTGCATTGGTAGATGCCAAAACTCAAGGACTTTGTCTTTATGACACTTCTGTTTTATTTACATGGTTTTTACTAATCCAAATAATTTTGTGCTCATGTGGATAGACTTGTTTGCTACTTGGTCCAAGAGAGATGTGTGGGGAAGCACCTGCTTTTAGTCATTAAAATCTTGTTGCTTTTGTACCACATCCAAGAAAATAGTTAATAGACAAAAAGTAAATTGTTACTTCCTGAGAATGAAAAAGAAGACCTCTTTGGTTTCATCCTGTGAAAAAGAGCAAAGAGAAACCTCAAAGGTAGGATTTTTGCTTATTGAAATGAAACCATTAGGGACCCTACAAGGAAAAATAATTCCTGGGTTTTGGTTCTTCCTGCCATTTCTTTCTGCCATAGACCTCAGCAATTGGAAGAATACCAGTTTTTGTTCCTTATTGGTACTGCCACCTGTTCTTACTGCTGAACTAAATGTTCTTGGCTTTCTTTGGTGTGAACAGGATCTCCCTCTGGGAAAGGTGGGAGGAGGGTAAAAAAGGAACAGAAGGAGGCCCGTTCCAGCCCCTGTGCTCATGTGAGAGGGACACACAGAGGTTAGTGTATTGCCCTAACAGAGGGGCTTTGTGCCACAGCTTCTTCCAGAGCTGTAGCTCCACAGATGCATGCTGGGCAGGCTCAGGCTGCTTCATCCGTGATATACTTGCTTCTTCCTAACAATAGCAGAGCAAGACTGACAACAATTAATATAAGAAAATAAAAAAGATTCAGTCAGAGGCTCTTCTGAATGCATTCAGATATCCAGTTCATATGGAGAAGGTTGCCTATCATTAATTAAGAGGTGAGAAAAGAATTTGACATGGAGAGATCAATGCCATTGAACACAAGATCCAAATCTGTCATTGCAGATCTACTGTGGGTGCAGGCAGAGCTCTGACCTTAGACCTTTTCCTTTCTCTGCTGAAATCTAATTATCTAGGTCATGGGAAATCTGTTTCTCTTGTGTGGGAGGAACAGAACAGAAAATAAAGTAGTCATTCCCTTATCCAGATCTCAGAGACTGAGGAAGTAGCTCAGGGTGGAAACATCTGAGTCAGGGCCTTTGTTCAGCATAGGACAGTGGCAGACTGATTTTTTAGTAACTTAAAATTACTCCTAAATATAATAATGATGATAATAATAATATCTTCTGAGAGCATGCACTCACACACATGAACATATGTATTCATTTTAATCCTCAAATAAACCTAGGCGATATTTACTCTTAGAAATCGAGATCTAGAAAAGTTAAGTAATGTGCCCAAGGTCTTATAGCAGTAGCACCTTATATATCCGGGTTGGGAGTTTCACTTTACTACTGAGCTACATCCCCAGGCCATTTCATTTTTATTTTTAGATAGAGGATCGCTAAGTTGCTTAGGGCCTCTCTTGAGTTGATGAGGCTGGCCTTGCACTTGCAATCCTCCAGTCTCAGCCTCCTGGGTTGCTGAGATTATAGGCCTGTGCCATTAAGCCTGGTAATTCAACTATTACATTATGCCATCTCTGAGTGGAGCCCTGTCCTTTCTCAAACAGGGTCTTTTGAGCCACAGAACACAGAAAGTGACCATTTTCTTAATTCTTCCTAGGATAGTATGTAAGTAGTGTTATGCGTAGGAGAGAAGTTATTTAATCAGGAATAGCTGATACCTTAGAGTAGTAGGACTTCATTCTTAAGGAAACCTCGCTGAGAAAGACTAAATGGAGTGAAGTTTGCAAATGTCAGCTTTGTACAGAGCTATCCTGGAAATAATTACCTGTTGGGTTGTTTTGGAATCAGTTTTGGACTCCAAAAAAAAAAAAAAGACCAAATCTAGCAGGTGTGGTGACATAACTCCTGTAATTCCAGTGGCTCTGGAGGCTGAGGCAGGAGGATATCAAGTTCAAGACCAGGGTCATTCTCTACTTGGAGATGCTGACTCTTTCTTGAGAATGCTCTCTGCTTAAGGTTCACTTTGCTTTTACTTAATTTCAAGTCATTTTCACTTATAAGAAAGTTCTCTTGCATAGCAATATATGTATATATATATATGTATGTATGTATAAAATAATAAATAAATGAAAGTTAGAGGCCAGCCTCAGCAACTGAGGGGGCCCCCAGCAACTTGAGACCCTGTTTTATTTTTGAAAATAAAAAATAATAGGGGCTGAGGATGTGGTTCAGTGGCTAAGCACCCCTGGGTTCAATCCCTGGTACCAAAAAACCCAGATGTCATTCATTCCTTGCCCTGGAGATAGAGTTTTAGAGCTTTTGTCAGTGGAGTGGTAATGTCTCACCAGTAACAATTGAGAAGAGCAGTAGGCTGGGAAATAGTAGTAGTCACTAAGTTTTGCCAAGCTAATGTGACTTAATTTCATCAAATCATCAGGTTGTCAGACCACATGCAATTTGTAGAAATAGTCACTGCTTTTTCCACCTTCTTCTTCCTTTTCTTCACTTTATTCCCCTAAAATTTCAAAATGTAAAAGGTCACTAGACAGATACCCCATCTGTTTACCTGTGGACCTAGACATTTTCTTTTGATTTAAAGAGGTCTCTCATAGACATTCTTTCCCTTTCAGTAACAAATTATGGAAGACCCTGCCCTGCCTTTACCTAAATTTATAATAGACTTGTGAATAGATTCCTAGGTTGATCCAAAAAAACTCAGAATAACTGTAATAGATTTCCCCCACAACTTACTAAATAATACTAAACATGTATTGCTGGCACTGACTCTTACACATCATATGGAATAATTTGTAGGGAAATAATTACAAGTTACACAGTTCAAGTAATTTGTTCTTAAACTGCCTCAGGAATGGATATTGAATGTGTATGAGGAGGAAGATGTTAGTGTGTGGGTAGAATGAGGAAAAGAGTTTTGATTTAAATGCAAAGTCCTGGGTCCTGAACACGTATGGTGGGTTTGGGGCACAGCAAGAGCCCCGTGTGGGTGGTATGGGGTGAGCCAAAAGTAGACTAGTTGGCCAGGTGATATAGGGCTTTATAACTTTGACTTTTACTGAGTATTCAATGATAAATCTTTAAAGGGTTTCAGAAGAGGAATGGCATTATCTGATTTATATATATTTTTTAAAATATTTTTTTAGTTGTAGATGGACACAGCATCTTTATTTATTTTAAAATGTGGTGCTGAGGATAGAACCCAGTGCCTCACGCATGCAAGGCAAGCTCTCTACCACTGAGCTACAATCCCAGCCCTAATTTATATTTTTATTTTTATTTTTATATATTTATTTTTTAGTTGTAGGTGGACAGAATATCTTTATTTTATTTTTATGTGGTGCTGAGGATCGAACCTAGTGCCTCCCGCGTGCTAGGCGAGCATGCTACCACTGCGCCACAACCCCAGCCCTCTAATTTATATTTTTAAAAAATCATCTGAGTACTGTATTGAAACTGCTGTGTGTTTCCTTCAGACAAGGGGGTCAGTCAAGAAACTGTTGGAATTATCAAGTAAAGGGATAAATTGGCTTGAACTAGCATGGGAGCAGATGAAGTGGATTTACAAATCCAGGATTCAGGAGGGAGAATTGGGCTATTGATGTAAATGTGGGGGTTGTCAATGTATGTGTGGTATTCAAAACCATGATTCTAGATGAAACTACTAAGAGTACAAATCACCGGCTGTAGAGAAATCAGAGATCTGAGGCCTGAGTCTTAGAATTGTAAGAAACTGGCAAAGGAGAATGATAAGGAGTGGCCAGTGAGGTAGAAAGACAAACAGGAGAGTTTGGTACTCTGGATGCAAAGGGAAGAAAACATTTTAAAGACCAGGTAAGTTAATGCTGCTGATAGGTCAAATATCATGAGGACCAAGAATTAGACACTCAAGCTTGGTAGGTTCTTATATGTTTAGATCACATTGGTAGGTTTACAAGGTGATCTTATTTCTGGTCTCCATTAGTATTGTATCTGAAAAATAACACTTTTTTTTAATCTTAAGAAATTTCTAGCTGGGTGTGGTGGCGCAAGCCTGTAATCCCAGCACTTAGGGAGGCTGAGACAGCAGAATCGCGAGTTCAAAGCCAGCCTCAGCAATGGTGAGGCACTAAGCAACTCAGTGAGACCCTGTCTCTTCATAAAACACAAAATAGGGCTGGGGATGTGGCTTAGTGGTCGAGTGTCCCAGAGTTCAATGTCCAGTACCAAAAAAAAAACCCCAAAACAACAACAACAAAAAACTAATACTTTGACGAGATATACCCTCTTTTGAAGAGGCTTGTTAGTATGTAATACATTGCTGAGTGGGTCATTTGTCTGATTGGTTTAATGAGGATATGGGACACATAATGTTAAGGAGCACATTCTACTCTCAGGGGAGAACCTCATACCACCTGAGAAACACTCATCAAGCCAGGTGCCACTTTTTGCTACTTTTATTTCCATTCTCTGGACATTGCCTTCAACAGGGTTCAGGTTTAGGTAAAGACAGAAGATAGATAACACTTAATTACACTGAAGTAACAAATGGTTGTGCATCAAAGTAGACTATAACCAAGGTCATTAGGCTAGAAGATATTGTCACAAGTTATGCTAACAAAGGACCCAGAGAGATTAAAAGTAGTTAGAAATACTAGTTTTAGGACTGAGATGTAGCTCAGTGGCAAAGCCCTGGATTTGACACCCGCCCTTCCCCCCCCTTCCACAAAAAAGAAAATAAAAAGAAAGACTAGCTTTAGCTAGTCTAACAGTATTCATATGTATTCATATATATATATATTTGTGGTACTAAGGATTAAACCCAGGGCCCTGTGCATGCGAGGCAAGCACTCTACTAACTGAGCTATATCCCTAGCCCTAAAAATGTTTTTTTAGTTGTTGATAGACCTTTATTTTATTTACTTATACTCAGTGCTGAGAATCGAAGCCAGTGCTTCACACATGCTAGGCAAGCACTGTACCACTGAGCTACAGCCCCAGCCCAACAGTATTCATTTTCAACAGTATTTTGAATATGGGGAAATTTATATCATATACTGGTGGGAGTATAAGTTGTCATTGCCTTTTCATAATAGCAGAAAAACTGGAGACTGTCAAAATGTCAGTTAATAAAGAGATGGAAATAAGGTTGTGGTATTGTCACTTGATGAAACATTATACAGCAGAGAAGATTGTTTTTTTTTTTTTTTTTAATTTTTTTCTCTGTTGTAGATGGACACAAATATCTTTATTTTTTTATGTGGTGCTGAGGATCGAACCTAGTACCTCACACCTGCAAGGCAAGTGCTCTACCACTGAGCTACAACCCCGGCCCGAGAAGATTGTTTTTGACATTTATCAATGTGAATAGATCTCAAAAACAATGCTGAATTAAAAAAACACAAGAAACATTCAGTGTGATAGTTTTTACATGAATAAAATATATACATACACACAAAATTATGCCATGTGATTATATATTTGTATATAAAGGTATTAGAAACAGAAGACTATGCAAAAAACTCATGATACTGAGTGGTAGACATGGGGAAGTCTTAAAAAAAACCTTTTAGCTTTATCTGTATATTGGAAGTAAGCATGATGGAATGTTTATTTCGTGGTGGTAGACAATAGGTTTTTGTTATATTCTTCTTTATACTTTTTAATTTTTATATTAACTGAAAAATTTAAAAGAAGAGGGCCAAGTTTCATAGGATGAAATAAGAGAATAAGTTGCCAATCCATTTACATGTAATTTACCCTTTTCTTTTTAAACCTAAGTATCTACTTCTATCTCTATTAGAGGAAATAAGGTAACTGTGTTACATTAATGGTCTCTCTTAATGTGTCCTTGTATCACACTCAGAGGGAGAGTGTATATGCATAGATTGTACCCTTCATTCTGACTCTTGAGTTTTTTTTTAAAAATTACTAACTGCAAGCATATCAACCCATGGGAAGTACTTGTGCTTCTATAGCTGTCAGTATAGAGATGCTAACATGACAAAGTGGTATATGTAGAAGCTTAATAAGAGCATTGTGCTTTTTCTTGTCTACCCTTTTCTCTACAGGGAATCTTTAACCAGTTTCAATGTAGTAGTGAAAAAGTGCTTCCATCTGATACTCTCCGCAGTGCTCTGGCAAAGACTTTCCAGGATGAACAGCGTTTCCAGCTGGGAATTATGGATGATGCTGCAGAGTGCTTTGTAAGTGCTGGCCTCTGGTCCTTTTTGATATGGGGCAGGATTGCTACATGGTCTCCATTAGGGACTGACTACATTATGATGGAATTAACTGATCTTTACAGTTATAACTAGGAGTTTCTCTAGTTTCTCATAGCTCTGTAGTGTCTCTGCTATTGCAGTGTGAATTGCCTAATGGTTTTATTATCTTTCCTTCAGGATTAGGCTAGTTTTGTGCATGCTTTTGCATAAAACAGTGACTCTTAGTTTCTAAGGAGCCATTAAAATACAAATTGCTGGACTGTACCCTCAGAGCCTCTAATTCAGTAGCCTAGGTTAGAGCCCAAGAGTATCCATTTCTAACAAATTCCTAGGTGATGCTAACTAATACTGATGCTGCTTGTCTGGGGACTTTTTGGAACTTCTCTGGTTTTAAAAATAGTAAACAGGGAATAACTGAGTTCCTAGTATAAGTGTGATATGCTATATAGACATCTATGTTGCCCCCAGTGACTTCAACAGAAGATCTTAACTTTTCTGAATTATGTGTTGTATTCATCAATCCTTAAAAGACTTGGAACAAATAAAAACATCTGAGACTGATATACATCCCATCAAAGGATAAATATTGAGCCAAAAATCAGAGGTACTCCTGAGAATTTGGATTGTTGAAAATGCTATCTCTATTCTGGAAAAGATTGGTAATTTCTTATAAAACTAAACATGCAAACTACTATATGATCCAGCAGTTGCATGCCTGTATCCTAGAGAAATAAAAAGTTATGGTCATACAAAAACCTATACATGAATGTTCATAGAAACTTTATTTTTTAAATTTATTTATATGTGATGCTGAGAATTGAACCCATAATGGTAAAAAAAACTGGAAGTAACCCAAGTGTCCTTAAGTAGGTAGATAGTAAAACTGTAGTACTTCTATGCCATGGAATACTGTGCAGCAATAAAAAAAAAAGTGAATTGGGCTGGGATTGTGGCTCAGTGGTAGAGCACATGCCTCGTGTGTGTGGGGCACTGGGTTCGATCCTCAGCAGCACATAAATAAATAAAAATAAAGGTATTGAGTCCATCTACAACTAAAAATTTTTTTAAAAAGTGAATTGTTGGGCTGAGGTTATGGCGCAGTGGTAGCGTGCCCACCTAGCATGCGTGAAGCACTGGGTTCGATCCTCAGCACCACATAAAAATAAAATAAAGATATTCTGTCCACCTATAACTAAAAAATAAATATTTAAAAAAAAAGTGAATTGTTGATTTCAGCAACAATTTGAATGGATCTCCAGGGAACAATGCTGAGTGAAAATGCAGTATCAAAAGATTGTATACCTTATAATCCCATTTATGTAACTTTTTTTTTTTTTTTTGGTACTAGGGATTGAACTCAGGAGCATTTAACCCCTGAGCCACATCCCCAGCTCTTTTTATTTTTTATTTTAAGACAGGGTCTCATTAAGTACTGAGGCTGGCTTTGAATTTGTGATACTCCTGCCTCAGCCTCCTGAGCTACTGGGATTAGAGGAATGCACCACCATGCCTGGCTATATATCTTGATTGTAGTGAGGTTACATGACTCTATACACGTGCTAAAATTGCATACACACACAAGCACGTGTAAAACTAATCAAATCTGAATAAGCTGGATTATATTAACACTCATTTCCTGTTTTTGATAAGTTTTTTTTGTTTGTTTTTGTTTTTACTAAAGCCTTATAGTTACACATAGTAGTTGGGTTAATTCTGACAATATCATACATGTGTGGAATTTGATTTCAGTTCATGTTTCTTCACTTTGACCTTCTCTTCTCCCTTCCCCAGTTCTTCTTCCTCTACTGATCTTCCTTTCAGTTACCTATTTTTTTAAAAAAAATTTTATTGTTGTTGATGGACCTTTTTTTTTTTATTTATTTATATGTGGTGCTGAGAATCGAACCCAGTGCCTCACACATGCTAGGCAAGCACTCTACCACCAAGCCACAACCCCAGCCCTTATCTATCCATCCATCCATCCATCCATCCATCCATCCATCCATCCATCCATTTATTTTTTTATTGGTACTGGAGATTGAACTCAGGGGCACTTGACCACTGACCCACATCCTCAGCCCTATTTTGTGTTTTATGTAGAGACAGGGTCTCACTGAGTTGCTCCTATTTATTTTTAATTGGTTCTTTCTAAGGCGAAATTCCCTATGGTATATTGATGTCTGCATATAGCATGGTTTTAAAAAATTCATTTTTCATTTCTTTTTCTTTCCTGTCCTTCTATCTCCTTCTATTCTATTGACCTTTTCTATGTCTTTTTTTTGGTACCAGGGATTGAACTCAGGGGCACTTGACCACTGAACCACATCCCCAGCCCTGTTTTGTGTTTTATGTAGAGACAGGGTCTCACTGAGTTGCTTAGTGCCTCGCCGTTGCTGAGGCTGGCTTTGAACTTGCGATTCTGCTGTCTCAGCCTCCCAAAGTGCTGGGATTACAAGAGTGCGCCACTGTGCCCAGCTTCCTATATCTTTTTGATATCAGATCCTTTTCTTTTTCTTTCCCTTATTTTGTTCTAGCTTCCACATATGAGAAAATACATTCCACACATGATTTTCTGAGACTGCCTTTTAATGTTGTTTATTGAAAAAGCTTAAAAAAATCAGTGGTATTGGGGTTGGGAATATAGTTCAGTGGCAGAGTGCTTGCCTAGCATGTGTGAGATACTTGATTCGATCCCTAGCACCACATAAAAATAAACAAAACAAAGGTTTGCTAAAAAAAAAAAATCAGTATTATTCCTCCTTTCCAGGAGGGTTGCTATTTTTCTGGGTAAATTACTTACTAGTTTGTCCATTCGTCTATTTAAGTACTGTTGGTATATTGCTTTTGTTCTTTCCCTGTTAGGAAAACCTTCTGATGAGAATTCACTTCCATATTGCTGATGAAACCAAAGAAGATATATGTACTGCCCAACACTGCATTTCCCACCAGAAATTTGCAATGACGTTGTTTGAGCAGGTGAGACCTTATCTCTGCCCCCATCTCCTCTATATCTTTTCTTCAAGAAAGAACACTTTCTTCCGGGATGTGTGTTGTTAAATGGGTTCCAAAATGTTGTGATTGGCTGCTTAAGTTTTGTTTCTTTCTCTCTGACTCAGTGTGTATGTACTAGCTGTGGTGCCACTTCTGATCCCCTGCCTTTCATCCAGATGGTGCATTACATCTCCACCACTTCCCTTTGGTGAGTCTTAGAGAGTTTTCTGTTATACCCTTAGGCTCTCCTCCAGTTGATTGGACTTTAACTGATGGCCACCAAATAGTGTGTATCCTTATTGCTGAATCTGTGTTCTGAACATAGAACACTTATTTATTTAACAATAACCTTTGTTTTCCTTCTTTCTCCTCCCATCCTTTCTATTTTCTTAGGCTCAGTTCTGGTCAGCAAAGTGGGAGGAGAAATGGGGATTCTATGAACTTTGGATTTTGGGACATGTAGCAGTACTCACTGTGTTTGTGGGACACTGAGGCTGGTCAGGATAAGGGGCTATGGATTTGGGGCACAGGAAGAAAATCAAATGTGTGAGTTAGGAGTTTGTATAAATGATTTTAAAAAAAAATTTAATCATAACTCAGTATAAGTTCCACTATTACACCCCTCCCCCCTATCTTGAAGCAATCAGGCTATTTGTATGCTGGAAAGACGAGAAAAACCTTCGCCAAGCATGTTTGGTGAGCTACTGCAGAACGCCAGCACCATGGGGGATCTGCGGAACTGTCCAGTAAGTTAAAGTTGGGTGGGATTAAGAGTGAGAAGGAGAATCTTGATTCAGTGGAACTGAGGCAGAGCCAGTGGGAAACTTGTTGATTTAGCATGGTATATGTATTTCAGAGCAACTGTGGAGAGAGGATCCGGATTCGCCGTGTGTTGATGAATGCTCCGCAGATTATCACAATTGGGCTGGTATGGGACTCCGACCATTCAGACTTGGCAGAAGATGTTATTCACAGTTTGGGCACCTGCCTTAAGTTGGGTGATGTGCGTGTTAGTTACCTTTATCTCTGACTTAGAGTTCTTATGCCTTAGTATTGCTCAAGCATTGAACAAAAAGGTAGTCCTAGATGACACACGTTATAGAGTTTTAGACAGATATACTTATTTATATAGATACCTGTATCTGTATGTACATGCTCACATATCTCCTTCGTGAAGGGATAAAGGCTTTTTAGAAGAAATGGGATGATTTTGATCTTTTTTTAAAAATAGTTTTTTAGTCGTAGATGGACACAATATCTTTATTTTTGTGTGGTGCTGAGGATCGAATCCAGTGCCTCACACATGTGGTAGTGGTAGTGCCCTACCACTGAGCCACAACCCCAGCCCGATTTTGATCTTGAAGGATAGGATGGGTGGAGCTTAGCTACTGGTAAAAATGAATTAATTTATAGAGTTATTGCATGCTCTAATCATTGTCGTTTATGACAGCATGGTGTAGGAAAGTATATTTAACCATGGAAGGTAGTAAGGTCAAAGGAGTGAGCAATCCTGACTAGAGCTGCTGTGGGATTTGAAGGAGGTAAAAGTTGGTACCTGAGCCCAATATCTGTTGAGGAAGTAATGATGCAGGTTGGAAGAAAATTTTGTGTTTTTTGAGGTGTATTTATTCAGGGAAATTGGGAAGAAGACTTCAGGTTGGATCTCTACCTTATCAGATCTATGTCCTAGTATAGGTACAGCCAAGGTTTTCTTTCAGTTCAAGAAAGTCTAGCTTTCTTTCTGCTAGTTTCACTCTAGGATAATTCCGTGACTAAGGGAAACCTTTGTTGTTTTAAAGCCATTAAGCCCCTTATTGAAGATAAATAAACTATCTGGGAACTTATTTTAGGTCTCCTCAAGGTATCTGACCTGAGAAGGCTATGTACAACAAAAATCTCTTTTTTAAAAATTTTCTATAGTCTGTATATCCTGTACTCTTTGGTTTAAATTTTATGTTTATTTCTCAACCAAGTATATTTCTTAAGGCCAGAATCCTTTTCCTCAAATGTTGTTTTTTTAAAAAAATTTTTTTAGTTGTTTATGGATCTTTATTTTATTCATTTATTATTTATATGTAGTGCTGATGATCGAACCCAGTGCCTCACGCATGCTAGGCAAGCGCTCTACCCCTGAGCTACAGCCCCAGCCCCCTCAAATGTTTTTGTGTGTCTCTTAGTACTCAAGACAGTGTTGGGCACCTAGGAATTGCAATGCTGGTAACCAAAATGGTTGTATTGCTCCTACTACTTAAGTTGTTGGTAGGAAGTGTATATTTGTGTGGTCAGCTAATAAGA
>PVHX01023111.1:0-18966 GCA_004024805.1 Geosciurus inauris
AAAAAAATTCAATACAGATAGATTTTGATTATTTAAGCTCTACAGAGTTTAAAGAATGTGACTAATAGTGTGTAAAACAAAGAAAAATGTGCAAAAGACAAATAAGGTACAATTATAGGCTTACTTTCTATCATAGGTCATTCCCAATCAGAAAATTAATGTTGATCTTTTTATTAATTATGCCTGTGAATCAAAGTGCTTAAATGTATTTCTTTCCATAGTATAACTCATATATGTAGAAACCATGCAATATTGTGTGTCTAATTAACATCTACCAGTTAACAGTTTAAGTTTATTTTTTAATGTTCAACGAAAACTTGTGTAAACATTATAAAATGCCATCTAAATGTTTACAAAGAAAGTGTCTGCAAAGTATTTGAAAAATATTTTCTCATGGAAGAGCAGCTGTGAAAATAATGGAAAATTGCTCTGAACTCATTTATGAACATTACCTTAAAAATTTTATGTTCCCATGTGCTAAGGTGTAAATCCTCCCAAAAATCTCTTCCAAGAAATACACTAAAAACAAGGCATTCTAATGCATAATGATGCCCTGCCTAACCTTAATGCTCTTGGCAAGGAGACAGATGAGCAGCTCCAATTCTGCTAAAACTTGATTAAGTACATTCTAGGATGTCATGTTCAGATATTTTTCACTTAGTACTGATAGCATCACAGACAAGTCATCACAATTTGCTAACCTTCCACACCTCATTCCAGATTAGATGGAGGAAAACCAGGTGAAATATTCTACTTGATTAATTTCAGAAGTCTAATATAAAGTGATAAGACTTTGCAGTTTTCTAATTTTTAAGATTTTTATTAAGTCATCATATGTGTCTCATTTTTGGAAGGGCAACATAAAATAGAATAACACTTCCCATGAATACTTTTGTATGTTTGTTCATACAATGTTGATTTTTTTTTGGTATATAGGAATCACACATTTATAGTTTACCTCTTGCACTGACAGGTAATCTTTTGTAAAGGATATAATTCCTCTTAGTCTTATTTCCTCATCTTTAAAGTAAAAGTATTACCAGAGGAGTACCTTGTGCTTTTGTGTGTGTGTGTGTGTGTGTGTGTGTGTGTGCTTTGCTTCATTACACATCTCCGATGTTGCTTTTTTTTTTTTCTTTTATAAAGCGAAGATTTGTGGCACCTTTGCATTAAGCAATTCTAATGGTGCTGTGCCACTTTTCAAACAGTATGTACTTACTTCCATTTTCGATCATATTTTGATAGTTCTCATAGTATTTCAAACTTGTTTAAAATTTATCTATGTGGTGATCTGTGATCAGTGATCCTTGACGTTACTATTGTGATTATTTGGGACCACAACAGAGCCTCACTCATGAAAACCACTAAACATTATAGATACTCATTGTATGTGTTCTCCCTGCTCTGTTCACCTGCCATTGTCCCATCTCTTTCTCCCCTCAGGTTTCTCTGTTGCCTGAGATACAACAGTCTGGCCATTAGGCCATTTAGTAACCCAACAACGTCCTCTAAGTGCTCAAGTGAAAGGAAATATTGTACATTTCTCACTTTTAGCCAAAAGCCTAGAATAATTAAAATGAAAAAAAAAAAAACAACTGTGACTAAAAGCTAGGCCTCTTATGTCAATCAGTTTGCTATATTATAAATGCAAAGGAAAGTTTTTGAATAAAATTAATAATGCTAATCCAATGAATACATCAATGAAAACAGCATGGAACTGACTTCTTGCTAATATGGAAAAAGTGTTAGTGGTCTAGAGAGAAGATCAAACCAGTCACAATACTCTCTTCCGCCAAAGCTGAATTCAGAGAAAGGCTTTAACTCTTAAATTCTATGAAGGCCCAGAGATGAGAAAGATGCAGAAGAAAATTTTAAAGCTAGCAGCGGTTGTTTGATGAGGTTTAAGGAAAGTGACCATCTTTATAACGTGAAAATAAAAATGCCAGGTGACATAAGTGCTGATGTAGAAGCTGTAGTAAATGACCTAGAAGATCTGGCTAAATAACTAATGAAAACATCCATACTAAGCAACACATTTTCAATGAAGAGAAAACAGCCTTATATTGGAAGAAAATGACATCCAGGACTTCCATAGCTAGAGGGAAGTCACCGCCTGGCTCCAAACTTCAAAGGCAGGCTGACTGTTGATAGGGATTAGTGTGGCCTGTGACTTTAAATTGAAGTCAATACCTGTTTACCTTTCCAAAAATCCTAAGGCCTTTAAGAATTATACTAAATATACTTTGCCTGTACTCTGTAAATTGAACCACAAAGCCTGGATGACAGCATTTCTGTTTACAATATGGTTTGGCAAATATTTTAAGCCCACTGTTGAGACCTACTGCTCAGAAAGAGAGAGGGAGGGAGAGAAAAACAGAGAGGGAGAGAGAGATTGTGTGATTGATTATGTGCCAGATCACCCAAGACCTCTGGTGGAAATGTACAATGAGATTAATGATATTCATGCCTGATAACCCAACATCTATTCTGCAGCCTGTGCATAAAGGAGTAACTCTTACTTTCAAGACTTGTTACTGAAGAAATAAATTTCTAAAAGCTATATCTGCCTCAGAAAATGATTACTCTGATGAATCTGGATAAAGGAAACTGAAAACCTTCAGAAAAGGGCTTATGATTCCAGATGCCATTAATAAATTTGTTATTCATGAGAGGAGGTTAAGATACCAACATTGTGGCGGGGGTTATGGTGCAGTGGTAGCGTGCTCGCCTGGCATGCATGAGGCACTGGGTTCGATCCTCAGCACTACATAAAAATAAAATATATTCTGTTCATCTAAAACTAAAAAATAAATGTTTCTTTTTAAAAAAAGACACCAACATTATTGAGTTTGAAAAAAGCTGATTCCAGCTTTGTCCATGACTCTGAGGGACTCAAGTCTTCAGTGGACAAAGTAATTATAAATAATAGTAGAAATATCAAAGTGAAGCCTAAAGAGGAAACCAATTGTGCAATCGCAAATAAAAATAATGGGGGATAAGTTGCTACTTATGAATGAGCAAAGGAAGTTATTCCTCAATGCTATGAACATTTTTTGAAATAACAAAGGATTCAGAATATTCTACAAACATTATTGATAAATCAGTGACAGATTTTAACTCCAATTTTGAAAGAATTTCTCATGGGGACAAAATGTTACCAAATAGCTTCAAATGCTACAAAGAAACCTTTCATGAAAGGAAGAATCCATCAATGTAGCAAATATCTTGTTTTATAGTAAAAGAATGACATAGCTACCCAACTTTCAGCAACCACCACTGTGATCAGTCAGCAGCCATCAACACCGAGGCAAGAACCCCCACCATCCAAAAGATATGACTCACTGAAGGCTCAGATGGCCACTGGATTATTTTATCAATAAAGTGAAAATTTTATCAATAATTAAGATATCTATATTTTATAAAACATGATGTTATTACATATTTAATAGTCTGCAGTGTAATGTAAAGGTAACTTTTATATGCACTGGGAAACCGAAGAATTTATGTGAAATGCTCTATTGTGCATTTCAGAAGTTTGGAACAAAACCCACAGTATCTCCAAGGTATATTTGTATTATTAAGCTCATCATATTGTTATGAATGCATTAGCTAATCTTTATAAAGTGTGAAATACATAAGTCTTAATCACTTTTATCTCAATTTTGTCAAGGTGATGTCACGCTTCACTTCAGCCTGGCTGGCTTCATAAAATGTGATCCCAGATTTACTAGCTACTGTAGATTGGTTGTATACCAAATACCTGTAATATTTTTTATATTTTATATTTTATGTTTTATATTAGTTGTATACCAAAAACCTGGAGTGTTTTTCTGTGTCAGATCCACTGCCTTTCCAAATATTGGAAGATGGGCCCAAAGAAACTATGGTAATACCATGTAAATTATGTATCTATTTGTATTATTTAAAATAATGTTTTATAATCTTTTCTCACTTTAATTATTCCATATGATTTTATACATGCTATATAAAAGAGAGATTCTATGATCAAATTGTGTTAGGAAAAATTTTTATTGCACTTTATAAACTTCACAGGTGAATATTTTGCATATTTATAGCAAATTTCATTTATGCAAAGTCACCAAAATTTTACTTCAGCTGAAACTTCTACTGTAAATTCTAGATAAAAATAACCCCCAGATTTTCCTCCCCCCGGAAAATTTTAACTCTATCCAATTGTGCAGTGTTAAGAGTACTGTGGTTTTCTGTGGATATGACTTGAGTCTGACCCCAGTTTCATGCACTGGAAGCTTGTCTCCACTGTGGTAATACTGAGGTGTTGAAATCTTTAAGAGGTGGGGCCACACAGAAGGCAATAGTACCCTTAAAAGGAATGTTGGTTTTGTAAAGTGGATTAATACTTGAGAGAATAGATTGAAATAAAGCAATTTTGGCTCGCTCAGCCATTTATTCTGTTTACTGCTTAATCATGTGATCTCTCCCCTGTATGCTCTTGCCCTATGATGTCAACTACCATGAGGCTCTCAAAGAAGAGCAGATGTCAGTGCCATACTCTTGAAACTCCAGAACTGTGAATTAAATTAACTTTTCTTTATAAAATACCCATTCTCAGGCATTGTTTTTCTTTTTTTTTTTTATTTGTTCTTTTGAGATATACATATGCAAGAAGTGTATTTGGACATCTTATACATATATGGAGTATAACTTCCCATTCTGTGGTTGTACATGACATGGAGCTATACTGGTCATGCATTTATATATGAACATAGGGAAGTTATATCTCATTCATTCCACTTTTTATTTTTGCTATTCCCATACCCCCTCCCTTCTCTTTATTCCCCTTTGTCTGATCCAATGAACTTCTATTCTTCCCTCAACTCCCTTTATACTATGTTAGCAGCCACACATCAGAGAGAACATTCAACCTTTGGTTTTGGGGACTGGAATATTTTACTTAGCTTGATAGTCTCCAGTTTCATCCATTTACTTGCAAATGCCATAATTTCATTCTTCTTTATGACTAATATTCCATGGTGTATATATACCACATTTTCTTTATCCATTTATCTGTTGAAGGGCATCTAGTTTGGTTCAATAGCTTAGCTATTGTGAATTGAGCTGCAATAAACATTGATATGGCTGTGTCACTATAGTATGCTGATTTTAAGTCCTTTGGGTATATACTGAGGAGTGGGACAGCTGGCTCAAATGGTGGTTCCATTCCAAGTTTTCTGAGGAATCTTCATAGTGCTTTACAGAGTGGTTGCACCAATTTACAGTCCCACCAGCAAAGTATGAATGTACCTTTTCCCACACATCCTTGCCAATATGTCTTGTTGCTTGTATTCTTGATAATTACTCAGATATTTTTATAGAAAGAAAAAAATAGATTGATGGGAATTAATGATTCCTCTTTTGTGTCCAATTCATTAGCATTCCTACTGATATTTCTGTTTTGAAAAATTATATGACTTTTCATTTCTAATGCTTTATTGTATTTCAAGCATTCTTTATCCTTCTTACTCTGATCTTTCTCTTATTAATTTTCCACTCTTTAGAAGGCTTCTTCTCAAACTACAATTTACTTATGTTATTTTAAAAATCTTCTATTACTTCCTTTATCCTTTAGATTGAAGAGCAATGATTTTAAGAACCTAAATTATTTGAAATTTACCTACTCTGCCTACCTTTCCAGTCTATCTTTCTCTTGTTGCCTGCTATAGCCTGAATTTGTACCCTAGAGTTTATGTTTTGAAACTTAATCAGTACTTCCTCCTCCTCCTTCTTCTTCTGAACTTGAAGCACAGCATTGATTCAATATATTGTTTCTTTCATGAGGTCTTGTTATCTTTTTGTGCATAATTGTGGCAAGTTGTATTTTCCAAAGTTGACTTAACAATATCTTCAATTACTTATGCTTCTCTTCCTGCCTGTTATTGAAAAGAGGGAAATGTATTCCACATTTTTTATATCAAATTAAGGTTGTGACTTCTACCAAAAGAGTATGGTAAAATTTACGCTATGTTATCTCTAAGATTATATCATTAAAGACTATGGAATTTAGTTCTCTTGGAAACTCCATCCATCAGTAGAGGCCCCCTCTTGAGAGCCTTCCTTCAAACCCAGCCATTGAAGAGCATCAACCACAAAGACAGGCCAAATGCAAGTCTTTTGATGACTAGTCCCAGTTGGTTTGGACATTAAAGATCTTATAATATAAATGTGTAAAGGAGACAGCTTCTCATAAGTGGATCCTCTATACCTGATCTGATGTCTATAGCCAACTGAGTCATTAAAGTGGAGGCCTCAGAGTAGTTTTTTTCTGAATTTTCACAGATATGTGAGTATATTAAATGGTTTTTTTATTTCACTAAATTTTGGAGGTATTTTTATCATATAGCAAGAATAACAAAGTTAAGAACACATTTTGCTTTATTTTACTATTTATTATGTTTACTCTTTGAGCCACAGTCCCCACCTTCATTTCTAAACAGACTAATAAAAGTAAGGAGACTGAATCGGCAATGAAAAGTATCCCATCAATAAAAGGGTCCAGAACCCAATGGCTTCAATGCTGACTTCTAAACACTTTAGAAACAACTTATACCAATCATTCTCAAGCTCTTCCAGAAAACTGAAGAAGAGCAAATACTTCCAAATCAATGTTTGAGACAGGCATATCAAAGGCAGATACACATCTAATAAGAAAATTATATCCCAGTATTTCTAGTGAAGATAGATGAAAAAATCTTTTAAAATATGAAGAAATAAAATTCAACAGCACATTAAAATGATGATGATTCACTATGATCAAATGGTATTTATCTCAGGGATGCATGGGTATTTCAACACATGCAAACTATAAATGTGATGTATCACATTAACAGGAGGTACGCGCACACATCAAAAAAAAAGTTTGAGTATCTCAACAGTTACTGAGGAAAAACATACATTTGGTAAAATTCAACATACTTTCATGATCAACACTCTCAACAAATTATATACTTCAACACAATACCATGTTTGACAAACCTCCAGTTAATATCATACTATGTAATGAAAGGTTGAAAGATATCCTCTGAGATCAAGAATAAAACAAGGAAGCCTACTCACCATTTATATTCAACATTGTACTAGAAGTACTAGCCAGAACAATTAAGTTCAAAAGAGAAATAAAAGACACTTAAATTGGAAAGGAAGAAGTTAAGAATTTCATGTTTGCATACAATATGATCTCATGTGTAGAAAATCCTAAAGACTCCACCTAAGAACAGAACAAATCGATGAAATCAGTAAATTTGTAGGCTATAAAACAAACATGAAAATAAGCATCATTTATGTAAGCTAATAGCAATCTCTCCAAAAAAAAATAAGTGAAGGAAAAAAATCTCATTTATAACAGCTACAAAACAAAGGGACAAAATCACTTAGGATTAAATTAATGAATGGGAAGATTTGTACACTGAAAGCTATAAAATTTTGACAAAAAGTTGAAGACACAACAAATGTAAAGATATCTCATTTTCAAGGATTATATCAACATAGTTCAAATGTCATGTGACCGAAAGCAATTTATAAATTCAATGTAATCGTTATGAAATTGCATTGACTTTTTTCATAGAAACAGAAAAAAGATATATAAAATACATATTAAACTTCAAGAGACCCAAAGAAGCAAAACCAAATCTTGAGCAAAAAAATAAAAAAGAAAGAAGAAAAATAAAGCTATAGGCATCATAGTATCTGACTCAAAATGTATTAAAACCTATCATCGTTAAACCAGATGATATGGGCACTAAAATCAGGCACACAGATCAGTGAAACATAATAGATAGCCCAGAAATACATCCATACATTAAAAGTCAATTGGTTTTCAGTAAAGAATATACAATAGAAAAAGAACAGCCTCTTCAATAAATGGCTTTGGGACAACTTGATATCCACATACAGAAGAAAGAATCAGATTCTTATCTCACACCATATACAAAAAGGGGGAAAAAAACTCAAAATGGATTAAAGACTTAAATGTAAAACTCTAACCTATAAAACTGATGGAAGAAAACATAGGGAGGAAATTCCATTACATTGATCTGGGCAATAAAATTTTAGAAATGTATAACTACAATATTACAGGGAACAAAACCAGTGATAGAAAATGGGATTGCATCAAACTTAAAAGTTACACTGCACAGTCAAGGAAATTATCAAAAGAGTAAAGAAACAAACTGCAATATAGAAAAATATCTTTGGAAATCATTAATCTCGTTATGGGTCAATATCCAGATTATAGAAGAACTCAAATACCTTAATAGCAAGAACATAAATAATTTTAAAATGAGCAAAGGATCTGAATAAACATTTGCTAAAAGATGGCATACAAGTGGCCAACAGATATATAAAAGTACTCTTAACATTACTAATGATCAGAAAAATACAAATTAAAATCACAATGAAATATTACCTCATACCTGTAAAAATGACTGTTATAAAAAAGATGAAAATGACAACTTTTGGAAATAATATAGAGGAAAGAAAACCCATGCATACTTTTGGTGAGAATACAAATTAGAACAGCTATTAAGGAAAACAAAGATTTCTCAAACAAATAAAAATAGAATTACTATATCATTCTGCAATTCCAATAATAGTTATGCAGTTGTCTCTCAGTATGCAAGGGGAATGATGGCAGGGCCCCCTGAGGATAACAAAAGCATTCTCAGGTACCCTTGATAAAATGGCATACTATTTGTACCTAACCTTTATATATCCTCCCATATACTTGAAATCATCTCTAGATTATTTGTAATACCAAATACAATGTAAATATTTTATATATGATTATTATATTGCATCATTTATAAAATAATGACAAAAAGGTGGCCTGCCCATGAATGATACAAACTTAGTTTATCCTGAGTATTGTTTTTTTTAATCTGCGATTGGTTGAATTTATGCATGCAGAACCAATGAATACAGAGGACCAACTGTATACCTAAATGAAATAAGAGCTATCTGTAGGCCTATGTTCACTGAAGCATTATTCACAATAGCCAAGATAGGGAACAAACTTTAGTGGCCCTTCACAGATGAATGAATAAATAAAGTAAACACACACACACACACACACACACACATCAAAATACTATTCAGTTTTTTAAAAGAAGGAAACTCTATTATTTGTAACAATGAATGGACAGGATAGTATTCTTAGTGAAATAAATGAGGCATTGGAAGACAATTTCGATTTCACTTGTGAATCTAAAAATGTTAATTCATACAGGTAGAATAGAATGGGGGTCACCAGTGTTTAGATTGTGGATGATAAGAGTGGGTTTGAAGAGATGTTGGACAGAGGATACATAATTTCTGTTAGGAAGCATATGCTCAAATGGTCCATTGTATAACTTGGTGAATACAGGTGATAACAATGTATTGTAATGTTGAAAATTGCTGGGAATAGATTTTGTATGTTCTTGCCAAAAAATATAAGTATATGAGATAATGCTTGATTTAGCCACTCTCCAAAGTATACATATTTCATTAATGAAATGTTGTACATAATAAACTTTAACCATTTATATTTGCGAATTAAAAATAAACATGCACAAGAAATGTTGGAAAAACATTATATTGTATAAAACTCATGAAATACAATAAAACATTTTAAAGGTATTTATTCTTTTTAACATTAATATTTACTTTATAAAAAATTGTATTCTTAGAGAAGAGCAATGGTAAGCAAAATTTTAATTTTTTATACTTTCTAAAAGGAAATTTTGAAGCCCTATAATAGTAATGAATGATGAGAAAATAATCTAACCAAAATATTATTCATTCCCTACATTCATTTATATTACAGTTAAAATGAGAGAATCTTAAGAATTATTTTAGAAACTTAAACTTAAAAGTTGTTCAGTACTTTCTCCTTGATAACCATATTTAAATTTAAACAAAGCAGGAAAATGAGAGTTGAATTTAAAGAGTCCATTCCAGCACCAAAAGAGGGAGAGAAAGAAGAGATCAGCTGGCTTGAATTGCCTGCCAGAAGGAGAAGAAATGAAAACCTTACTGCAAAAACCACATTTCATGAAACATTCTCTAATGTGATTGAGGGCACAATATGGTGGTTTATATAGCAATGTGGAGCAGAAAGTCAATCATGAAAACAGGAACCCAGATGTGACCATGAGCCAGTGACCAATAAGTTAAAAGAATAGCTGAAGATCAGCAGACCTCACCATAAGGTTCTAAAGAGATCTGCCTTTTATGTAGGGCAGGGCTATAATGATGTGTAGAGTTTACTCTAGTTCCAGATGTTTTCTTCCTTAAAAGATATCATTTACCTTTTTATACTTCCATATCAACAACAAACATCTATTTAATCCAGAAGTGGATACTAGAAATTGATACCTGCTTCAAGATGCTAAATTTTACTCAAGAAGAAATAAGTTTATGATATTCTCTATGAAAATATATAAATTAAAGATTATAAAAGTAATGCATGATGATTATTCAGATCTACTGATTATTTTTGTTTTATTTTTAATTCAAAGCAATCACATTAGCTAATCTTCAAATAATATTTATAGCATAATTAACTTCATTATTCATCTGAGTCCTTTAGAATGTCTATTCAGAGTTCATAGGGGCTGACAGAAATCATTTTGGATAGAAAATTTAATTAACAGGAATTTGGGAGAAACATATACACTACATAAACAAAGATTAATGGCCACAAACCTTGCCAACAGAAGCATGCACCAAATTAGTAGCATGAACAAAGTTGTATACATAACCACTGATTTGGTTTTGTGATACTTTTCAAATCTCATCCAAGAAAAGAGGTGAAAATACTAATGTAAGAAACATTCACATATATACATGGAAGTACTGATACAATAATATAAAAATATTCTGTCTTCAAATTATAATAGAGAATGTTTGGATGGAATTCTATAATGCCAAATAATGACCACATATAAAGATGACTTTTTAAGACTTAATCAGCAAAGATTATCATCCTGTTAGATAACTGTTGTATATTATCCTGTCTATAAAATTATCTTCATTCTGAAATTATACACACACACCCCAAATATTTAAACATTAAATATATATCATTTAATATTTCCATCTATCTCTCCATCCTCTAGTTCCTTGAGCAATGATTTTCTTAAACATTGGAAAATATGCTTGAAAATGTAGATTGTTGAGTTTTAGATATGAGGTGTTCTCTAAAAGCTCATGTATTGGATAATACAAGCATGTTCAGAGGTGAAATGGTTAGATTATGAAATATGTAACCTAATCAATGGATTAGTCCACTGACATGGATTAACTGAATGGTAACTGTAGGCAGATGGGGTGTGGCTGTAGGAGGTAGGTCACAGAGGGCATGCGTTTGGGGTATATATTTTGTCCCTGGTAATAGAAGCCCTTTCTGCTTTCTGATTAGTATGTCCTGAGCAGCCTTCCTCCTCCATTTCCTTCTGCCAAGATATTCTGCCTTACCTTGGGCCCAGAGCAATGGAGATGGCCATTTATGGACTGAGACCCTTGAAATCCTGAGCACCAAATATATTTTCTCTCCTCTAAAATTTTTCTTATTAGGTCTTTCCATCATAGTGACACAAAACATAGATGTGTCTACATTTATATATAGACATATATATATTTTATATATATATCTAGATATAGATATAGATATAGATTTTTTATACCAGGGATTCAACTCAGGGGTACTCCACCACTGAGCCATATCTCCAGCCCTATTTTATATTTTATTTAGAAACAGGGTTTCACTGAGTTGCTTAGTGCCTTGCTGTTGCTGTGGCTGGCTTTGAACTCGTGATTCTCCTGTCTCAGCCCCTCAAATTGCTGGGATTGCAGGTGTGTGCCACCGCACCTGGCTTACATTTATATCTTTATGAACCTATCTATCCCTTCAATGATCCCTCTAACCAATTAGCTAACAAAGGAATGACACCAAAAAAATTCTAATAATGTGACCAGATGTGTAAATATAAGCTGTGATAGATATTCAAATACGTATATGAAATCAAATGATGTATTTGCCATTATGAAAATGCTTAGCGCTACTAGAATTGTTTTTGTCCAAATAATGTACTTTTGGCACAACATATTGTTACAAAAAAATTATTTGATAAAATATCTACCTTAATTCTTTTTATAAATACCTTTTTACTATTTATAGAACTTTCTTAAGTTCCAGGGAAGGAAACTAACTAATATCAATTTATATCTAATTAAACTGAGGCAAATCAATTGTAAGTGATTTGTCTGAGTAAATGTGTGATGGAACTATAATTATAACCATTTCCTTTAAACAATGACTCTTCCTTGGCCCACTGCACATTTCACTGAGACTTGGGGATTTAGGAATGGTAAAGATAATTATTTATTTAGTTGGAAATGTAAATATGATTTTGAAAAGAAAGAATAAGATTCAGAATTTCAGGATATATTTTTTGGTCTCCAAATGTTTAAATACTTTATAAATCCTTAGTTGTTAGTTCATGGTTAAATAAAACATAATTATCTGATAAATCTTTGTAGTGTGGTCTGATTTTTCCTGTAGCAAATCCAACAACATGAACCTAACTAGCACATTTTCTGGCTTTCTCCCACTGAAAGAAATCACATGAAATTGAGCCAGACTTTCTGTCCTGGGGCAGATTTTTTAAGAGCTAAAGTTTAGTTTGCTAGATAAGGAAAAAAATAGAGCTCCCTTGGCATTTTTACAGGTTTAAAGCCACAAGAAGTGATGCTGATTTTCTTGAAGCAGAAAACACAGAATTGTTTTTTGCCCTCATGTCTATTTTTATCTTACAGCTATAAATCTGGTAATAGATCCATTCTAGATGTCTAGTTTATGAGATAGTGACAAGCAGACTTTGCAGATACTTGGTGCCCGGAGTTGGAGTTGCAATACCTACTGGTATCAAGACGAGTAACTTAATCCCAATAAGTGATATGTTACTTCCATGCTATGATGTGGAGGAAAGGCCAGAGAGACAATGTACCATGAAAGGCAGCAATATTGACCTTAAACATTCAAACTGAATCAAGACTGACAAATTGGAAAGTCGTAGTAGCAGTGGGGAATCACTGCCACCTTTCTGAGAACATGGAAGATCAAAGATGGAGATTCACTTTGAAAATATTAATGCTGTTGTGAAAAGAGCTGGATCATGGCCAACTCTAATTCTAAAGATGTAAGAATAATTTAGGTTATAGATAAGAACTCCTTGTGCACAAGGCATGCTTGCATTTTCAACTGAGAGATTATGAACATCCTCCTCTGGCAGTCACTCAAAAGAAGTTATCAAGTAGATAGTAATGGTTAAATACCAGTTTATAGAGTCAGGGAATAGAGTCAATGACTACCTTGTACATTTTTAGTTATCAGATTTTAATTCTAAATTCACTGCAAAATCAACTAAAAATTTTTCATTGTAAATAAACAGTGTGATTTGGGAATGAAACACTGTCTCATCCATGAAACCATACTGATTGTATTTATTATTTTCTTTTGGTTTCTGATAGTTTCTTTGCTTCTCTTACTGTTGGCAAATTTTTAAAGAGTAGGTGGTCTAGTATTTTGGGATACACATTAAAAATCAACAATATGTGGGTTCATTGCCTTTTTATACATTCGTCACATAACCTTAGGTAAACTGAAACAGTTCTATAATACTGAGCCATGGAATTAATATTTGAAAAGCTAAAAATTAATGATAAAATTCCATTATTAAAAATCTCTCGTTAAAAGCTAAAAATCAATGATGAAAATTCCTTATTCTTATTATCTTATATTCTTTAATGCTGGGTATGTTGACAGACGGCCTCTCTTTTTTCAAATTAGAATCTTGGAGTACATAGTATAATGTATGGCTAACATTATAATGAAGTGTTTAGGTTGAAGCTAAAATTTTCATTGGCAAACATCAAACAAGTTCAGCTTACTTTCCCTCCATTACACCAAACTCATAATATCTTCTGGTTTTATAATAGAATACTAATTAATTATCAATGTACAAAGGCTTCTGTGCTCTTGTGTTTGTAAATTTTTTACACCCCAAACCATAGTAAACAGTTTCATTGAAATAATGGCTTGCCTATTTGCTGAATATATTTTTGTTGCTTAGTTTGTACATTAAGGTCAAATTACAATAATCCCAATAATTCAGTAGAGATTAATAAAATTACAGATTAATTTCCTGTAGATAGAGCTAAAGATTAAAGAACCTTTCAGTGAGACACGGCAATACAGGTTAAGGACAGGAAGGAATGAAAGTGGGGGGTTGTAGGACATGATCCATGCAGCATCCATCTGAAATAACTTCATCAAGAATAATTTGTGGATTAATATTTTTGTCTCTATTTCATGTTTTCCAATAATCCCATGGCATAATATCTTTATATTTATTCTCTTTGAATTCTCTTTAAATGAAATCATCATAACTTACCTTTTCTTGTTCTCTAAAGTTAAAAAAAAGAAACTTTTACTTGCAAACATTAGAAATTTAACACTCTAGAACTACATAGTTCTTTCATGAAAACAAAAAAAAAACATAGTTCTTAAAAGTTAAAATGATTTTCATTAGCAGTATTTTAAGTTTTTTAAAGAGATAGATAATATTTTTCATGAATTTCAAAAGTATAAATTATGATTATTACTTTACTTATTTTATGCCTAAAAATATGGAAGACACTAGTAGTAATGCAAAAATTCTTTCATAGGAAGCACATTTGGATTAAAAATATCATAGCCTGCATTGTTTAAAAGTGGACCTTTCTGACATCATCTGACTTCTAGACCTGGCCCTTTAGGTGTGTTCTGGTGTGCCAGCTATCTTTGCTTCTTTCTCTAAAGCAGTCACACAAATGGTCCTTCACATACATCAAAAAGGGTTCTCCATCTCTCACAGTCTCTTATCAACTGCACAGTCCTTGTAAGTGTTCCATTCACCAGTTTAGAGAACTGTATTTGCATTTCAAATGTAATCCCTTCACTTTAAGGATGAAGTCCTTTGGTAGCTAAAGAGTTCTATTGCTGGAGCTGGGGTCATAGCTCAGTGGTAGAGAGCTTGCCTAGCACCCATGAGGTACCATGTTCAATCCTCAGCACCACATAAAAATAAGTAAATAAATAAATAGTGTCCATTTACAACTAAAAAATATATTTTTATAAAAGCTCTGTTTCTCATATGGTGCCCCTCCTTTAATTCAGAACACTACTTGCCAGTCTCTGCTAGACTGTGCTTGAGATTACACTTTAGTTCTGAGAAAACAGCAGCAGTGTCTCCTTCTCTAGAATATGAATACCGCCAGATGACATTAAATAAGTCTGTTTTGTGTTACCATGTGGTTGTATTAAGGTCATTTCTCCATTGTCACTTCATTTTGATGACTACATTTTAGACTTTTCTATAATTTTCCATGTGGTAACTAAACTACTGAAGTGACATTATGAAAAGAACAAAGTCCAAGATCTGTGCATTCTTGACCACATAACTTAAATCTCTTGTTCAGTGACCTAACTTTAATGGTAATTTTCTCCTAGGTAATTTCTAAATTTCCCATCAGTTATAAAGTACTGTTGGTGGTATTTCTATCATTGTTGGCTGGGGGTGTGCTATGCTTCTCTTCTGTTTTCATCCTTCCTTTCTCCCTGTTTCTCCTCTTATTCCTTTTAGTAGTGCTTATGCTTATTTATATTACATGGTATCTTTAACTCTGAGGTGGAGTATTTTCTTTGTACTTTGAAAGTGCTCATTTATAATCAGTCTTTAAAAATGTTCTGTTTCTAATGCTATTATTTTACATCCTTACTGGAGTATGTTCAATCATACTCCGATACATTTTTTGAACTTTCCTTTAATAAAGACCCAAAGTTTTAAAGGGCTTAGTACATAGACTTCCAAATATAAGAAGATGATCAGTTAAAATTGCAACTTTGGTAGTATTTGGTTTTTGTGCATGATTTCTCCAGGTGAGCTCCTGGCCTATGACTAAGCATGTTAGGCGTGCAAAGACAGCATTGCCCTGGGAGACACAACTCTTTTGAGGACTTCTGCTGGAGGAACTTACTGATGGCTTTACCGAAACCTCCTTAGACCACATGGCTCTCTAGAATATTTCCATACAAACATTTCCCTCTCTCTCCTTCACTTATGTCTTAAAACTTGTGGGAACATTCTCTGCTCTCCTCCTGCTTTCTCTCACCTAAGTAGTTCTTTAATGATATCTTTGTACATTTAATTCTATCAAAGCATTTGCTTCTCAGATCCCCAAACACAAACCCCCAAAACTAGAAACATACGAACTTCAGATGTATTGAGATTAGAGGAAATACAGACTAATTAACAAAAACCAAAAAGGTTTATGATGTTCATAGTTCAAAATGGCCTTGTGTCCATTCTTTATAGAAGAGGAATTCTGTATCTAATTCATTCCTACTCCAGTCCTAAACTGTCTTCAGCATGATATATACACCTCTTCACTTAATGCTCACACCACTATCTTTTTGGCAAATAAGGAAAACAAATACTCAGAGAGGTTGACACTGAACAAGCATAGCTACATTTGATATGGTGCTAAACTCCAAGTTCAAGAGAGTATAATAGCTACCACATTTTTCATATTGTTCTGTTTTACATAGGTTTCCCCAGTTCATGGCTGTTTAACAAAAATATCAAATAAATTGTGATTAGTGCATGTACATCAAACCTAGTTGTTTGGAGCATGTTGTCCATAGGGACTTGCCATTTGCTAAATAGCAATTTTATAAAAGATAATAAAAGAATGCTTGTCCAACCTGCAGAAGGCAATGTGAGGTTACTGATACTTTGGGTGATACATTTCAAATGCAAAATGAATTTAATAGAATGAAATCAACTTGGAGCATCAAGATGAAGTTTAACAGAGACAACATGTGGCCCTGATTTTAAGTTCAAAAGATAATTTTGTAAGTACAGGATATAACTGCTCAAAGATGAGACCATATTTCTTCTGAATGTAATATATGGGTTTGTCCTCTGGAATGACAAGAGTTCATATAAAGGTCTAAGATTTTATATGACCACAAACTTCATATGAGCCAACAGTGTTGCTCTGATACTAAAAAAGAAAATCTACTTTGGGATGCTACTAATTTACATATGGCAATATCAAAGAAAGTTAAACACACAGGTCTGCAGAAAGATCCCCAAGTCTGGGCACTAACTTTAAGAGGAGATTTCATAAACACCAGTATTATGGAGAACATGCTGAAACAATATCCTGGCTGAGGGTTTACTCATCCAGGCATTCAGAAAACATCTAAGTGCACACAATAAAACAGAAGAGTGCTTGATGAAGGGGATGAGCAAATGATCCTTGGATTCAAGGAGTTCAAAGCCTACAACAGATGATCTGAATTTTGGGCAAGGAGAGAGGAAGACAGAGGAAAATCCAAGTTGCCTTTAAATACTTGAGGATATATTGATAATGCTGTTTTCAGTATGTTTAGAATGTGTCACCTATTGGTTTATGTTTTGAAATTTAATCTGTATAGAAATATTAGAAAGGTGGAAACTCAGTTCAACTATAGTGTTTAGGGCTTTGAGGAGTTGATTAGGATTACATTAAGTCATCAGCATGAAGCACCTTTACTGAATATTGGTGGCTTTGTAAGAAGAGATAGAGAAAACAGAAAAGGCATCCATCTCCTCTCTTCTGCTATGTGATGCCCTGTGCCTCCCCAGGACTCTGCCAGAAGAAAGGTCATCACCAGATGAAAGTCCTTTAATCTCCATATCTGTGAGCTAAATAAATCTCTTTTCTTGATGAAGTTACCCAACCTCATAAATTTCATTATATTAATTCAAAATATACTAACACAGATAGGTCATGTTCAATCTTTCCAACCCTGATTCCATTTAGGTTAGTCTCAGAGAAAAGAAGTCATCCTAGAATGCTACACAGGTATTGCTTATGCTCCTAGGCTGAAGAAAATATTCCTCATAATAACTCTAAGCCCCCTGGTCATGAACACCAATATGGTAAATTCTTCTGTAACCTTGGGCCTACTATCCTTCTAGAAAATGGATGGTACCAATTGTTTCCCTCACCATCCCTGAACACTGAGCTGGCAGAATAGGAATGTTATTATATCCCAGCCTCAGGTCATACTAGGGAAGGAATAAAGGCTTGTCAAGTCACTGTCTAAGAATTTGACATCCAGCCCTGCCCATTGCTTTGCAATGCCTCAGAGTATGATAAGCAATGTATGAACTAAACATGTTCTTACCCTGTCTTTTTCACCTCTTTCCTCTGTATGCAAGTAGCTGGATTTTTTCCCCTCTGCATAGCATGTATGTGAAAGGAAAAATGTTGGCTAATGAAAATTAGGTAATAAAAAGTTTATTGAATAAAATGTCCACAAGTTAAATTATAATCAGTGGATAGAAGTTGCAACCAACATTTTTTTTTTACTGGATTAAGGAATATTTTTATAAAATTAAAGATAATGAGAAATAAAAGTTTTTGAAGTGAGAGTCCTTTAGTCATTGGAGTCTACAATCAGGTAAAAGGATGGCATCACTTAAGAATTCAGTTCATTTCTCCATTGAGTTATTCCTGTGTCGGGTGAAAAAGTTCTACTAGTAAACCTCAAAGCCCACTTCCAATTCTTAAATTTGTCATTCTGCTATTTTTATGAGACAATGAAAATTGTATGCAAGCAGTTGTGCTGTCTGATGGCAGGAAGGTGATCTGTATATTTTCTCAGTGATGGCATTTTCTGAATATTATCAATGTTACTTATTTGCCCCTTATTTCTTCTTTCTCTTTTTCTTTCCTTTCCTTCCTTCATTCTTTCTTTCCCTCCCTCCTTTCCTTTCCTTCTTTCTTTCTTTCTCTTCCTTCCTTCCTTCCTTCCTTTCCTTCCCTTCCTTTCCTTCCTTCTTTCTCTCCTTCCTTCAT
>PVHX01023112.1:0-26371 GCA_004024805.1 Geosciurus inauris
TATCCAAAATACCAGCAACAATAAGTGCTGGCGAGGATGTGGAGAAAAAGGTACACTTAAACATTGCTGGTGGGATTGCAAATTGGTGCAACCAATCTGGAAAGCAGTATGGAGACTGCTTAAAAAACTTGGAATGGAACCACCATTTGACCCAGCTATCCCACTCCTTGGCCTATACCCTAAAGACTTAAAAACAGCAAAAGGTATTTTTTAAGCAAATCTATCACTCTCTTTCATTTTTTTTTTTTTTCAGCTGCTTGGGGGTCTCGTCTGGATTTTGGTGGCCTCCTCTAATGTTCCTCTACCGCTGCTACAAGGATGGGTCATGTTTGTGTCCGTGACAGCGTTTTTCTTTTCTCTTCTCTTCCTGGGTGTATTCCTCTCTGGCATGGTGACTCAAATTGATGCCAACTGGAACTTCCTGGTAAGGAATTTTTATTTTAAATCTATTGCAATAAAATGTAAGAGGCTCATCAATACCTCATTGTGTTTGGAAATCCCTGAGTCCATCTCTCCATCTATGAGAGAGAATGGGTTCAGGCCCCATAAGGTGCCTAATGCTTGCCTTGCTGTATTGCAGGGTCCCCATTTGTGAAATTCCCATTTATTGGAGCTGAGAAATCATTCTACTACTCCTTTTTGACTCATAAATAAAACATTGTTTCATTTCATATAACAAATGAGTTTCATTACAATTATTGAACAATTGAACAGATGCATTTAAGAACCAAATATTGTCACATGTTTCTTGAAATTTTCCATTGACCTGTTTCATATATTTCAATATGTACAGTGGTCCTTCAGTATCCTGGGGGGATTGGTTTCAGGCCCATCCTGAGGATACTAAAATCTATGAATGTTCATAGTCCTTTATGGAAAATGACACAATATTTGCATATAGCCTATGCACATTTTCCTGTATATTTTGCCATCTGTAGATAACTTATAATACTTAATGCAGTGTAAATGCTATACAAATAGTTGAGCTGTATCATTAAGGAAATAAAGACAAGACAATATCTGTACATGTTCAGTAAAGACTCGGGGGTTTTTTCTGAATTTTTTCAGTGCACACTTTGTTGAATCCAGATATAGAGAGAAGACTGTATATTCTTTTCAGAAAATAATTAGTACAGTCTGTTCTCCAAATCACTGGAAAAGAGAATGTTCCATACTCATAATCAGTTCCTGTCCTCAATTAACAAGAATTAGTAAGGTATAAAAAAAATTTACAGTCACAATTTTTAAAATCATGACATCATTAAATTGCACCAACTTACTTTGTTTTGCTGCATCAGAGATGTTTTCATGATCGTGTCACTCATTCTCTGGGACTTATTTTAGAAAGACCCCTTGGAGCCTGATTCTAAGCCATGGTGCTAGAGCTTTCATGAAGTTCATGTAGAGCCCCAGGAAGTTCTGATCAGACTTTATTGTCTTAAAACTTAAATCAGACCTTCAGTCAGGCTTTATACATGTTCCTTCCGAGTATAACAGTGTTTTACTTAGAAGCTCTAAGACATGTTATAGGAAAATATCTCCTGTGTAATTTATAGAGCATGAGGAGAGCTGTAGCCTGCATGTTTTCAGCAGTGGGGTCTGGTGAATGTGGCTGCCTGTTCAGCCAGCCCTGGGGGCAAGTGGCCCGGCTTAGTGCAAAGCTTAGGAGGAGATGGGGTGCAAGGGTAGCAGTCCTTCACAGCCTTTGAGCTTAGTCTGGTTTGCTTAATAACTGTGTAACCACGGGCAAAATAGTTAACCTCTATAAATTTTAATTTCTTTTTCTGTAATGTGGCAAAAATAATACCTGTCTGACCAGAGACTATTAAAGAATAATGGAAATAATGAATTACATAGTGTTTCACTTTGTGTCTGGGTTACAGTAAGCCATCAGTAATTCTAATTCCTTAAACACACTGAGGCTTGCAGTTTGGAACTTTGAAAGTCCTTACATTTCCATTAAATTGCTAATGTAGTGTATTCCTACATTTTTTTTAGTTGGAATAGTCTGCTCTTACTGAAGCAAAAAATATTTCTGTTAGTCGTGAGATAAAGATCAAAAGTCCCTAATTAGGTTGCAGATAGATGCTTATTCTTTCTTTATAAACACCTGGCTTTTCCATAATAAGTATAAGAATGAATTAATCTCCAATTTTGGCAAGAGCCACCAGGTTCTTTAAGTATCAGGCTTAAAGATATTAGGCCAGCTTGTTCTTCTGTAGCCCTGTTGGTACAATTAGTAGTCACTGTCCCAACCACTGCCTCTTCCCAAATGTACCACTCACCACTCTGGCACTTCCATGGACCCTTCTGGATACCCTAATAGCCCAGTGTCTACAGGAAGTTGCAATGGCCAGCATTTTGTCTAATTGTCTTTCTAATTGGTTGATGCACATGATTTAGTAATGGTTAAATGTTTTCTAGGTATCATTTCTGGTCGTATCTATACAGTCTTGTTTTCCTTTGCTTATATAAAGTCTTATCTTTGGTATTGAGTACAATCATTAATATCCTTGGTAACTTCTTGTTTTTCCTAAATTTGTATTTTCTACTCATTTGTATGTAGCGTTACATTTGATGTTCAGAAAATAAAATGTGTTTTTGTTGTACTAAGTATACCACTATGTGAAAGTGACAGTTGAAACTGGAAAGACCTATCAGTTTGTGCTATAGGACACCTGCCAAGTCTATCCTGTTTTTTTAGTTGGAATAGTCTACTCTTACTGAAGCAAAAAATAAAACAGGTTGAGGCTCTTTTATCCAAAAAACTTGAGACCAGAGGTGTTTTACATTTTGGAGTCCTTTGAATTTCAGAGTATTTGTATATTGAAATATTTATTGCTCAGAATGTTTCAGATTTTGGAGTACTTCAGATGTCAGATTTTCAAATTAGGGATGTTTGACTTATAATAGCAACACATACCACATGGTACAGTGGTTGTTGTGGTTCAGGGCTTATTGCATGGTGGACATGATTTTTAAAGAGCTAATTCCTGTCCTCTTGGAGTTTATTAAATGCTTTTCTTATTTGGACAGGATTCCTTTTGCTAGGTATAGTAGACCACGCCTATAATCTCAGCTACCCAGAAGACTAGGAAGATGGCAGGTTCCAGGCCAGCCTGGACAACTTCAACCCTGTCTCAAAATATTAAAAAGGGGTGTCGATGTAGCTCCATATAAAGCAGTTGCCTTACATGGTGAGGCCCTGGTTCAATCCCCAGTATCGCAAAAATTAAAAGAAGGGCTCCTTGGTTTTTTTCCCTCTTAGGCAAATTTCTTCATTCTCATTTATTTTTTGTCACACTGCTGGCTTTTGGAAGGTTTTATATTACATCTTGTACACACTCAGCCAGGAAAATTTTTGAGCCATGCTTATCATGCAGACATCACCAGATGGTAACAATTTTTAATTGCTACATTCTAGAAATGTTAAAGATTAATTGCTCAAAAAATAATTATTTTCTCATGTGATAATGTTTTAATTCTACTTGTATAACTTGCATTTTAATAATTTACTTTCTATCAGCATTTGTTATATGATACTGTCTACCATATTCCTTCTTATTGATCATATAATTAAATTACTATTCATAGTGCTAGATATGTTCAGTATTTTTCTCAAGCTTTCTCACCTTGGCATAATTGTTGACATGAAAGTACAATATGTAATAATGTATATTAAAGGCTAAAAACTTTCCCCATTCTAATCCAGGGAAAAGATTTTGTTTTGAAACAGTTTATCGGGTTCTTGTTTTTGTTTGGTGGACAGGAATTAATACTATTTTTGCTTAACTTTAAAATCCATATTTATATCCCCCCCCCTTTTTTAAGGAGGTGTTGTTCTTATCTTAGAAAATTTAAAAGAACCATTTAAAAATCCTGTATAGTTAAACATTTTCCCTTTATTCCCTGTAAGTATAGCTGGCACAAATTTGATCAAGTTCCTGTTACAGATATTGTCATTTTACAACTTAAATGCCAACCAAATTTTCTACCCCATATCCATTTATTTATTTGACCCTTAAGACAATTCTTTATGAATGGCAAATATTACTGTCTTCATTTGTGCAGGTGAGAAAGTTCACAGTGGTTGCTGTCCCTTTTCATGCTGCTTTTCTGTAACCAGAATTCCCCAAAATATGATGCTGCTATTTTTATCAACTAGTTAGTGAAGTTTTGACCCTGAGCAGATGCATGAAGCATGGGCTGAAGATAGGAATGTGGGAGAGAGTCACTTGTTGCTGAAAACATCCAAGCTATGCTTGAAGCTGAGTTTGTCTAAGACAAAGGTGATGATATGAGGACTGTGTTTAGGGCGTATGAGCCCTGAAAAGATTGGTAGAGAGGAGGCCATGTGAAGGAGACTCAGAGAGGGACTGGGGCCATCACTAATAGGAACATACGAACAGTGGTCCCTGACCAGAGCATCAGCATCAACTAGAAACTTGCCTAAAATCACATCCCCAGTTTCTATCCAGACCTGCCAAGTCAGAAACTCTGGGGATGGAGCCCACTCATCTTTGTTTGAACAAGCTCTGCAGGTGATTCTGATGCTTGCTGATATTTGAGAACCTCAGGACCTAGGTTGTCCAAAACAATGTGTGAACCTTGTAGAAGACCTTCTTGCACACGTCCCACACATGACAGGGATTGGAGTAAGATGAACCAGGATGGCCAGTGATCAGTGTGCATGTAGCTCTCCACTGGTCAGGAGTTATTTTCTGATACCTGGCTTAAAAATTCAGTGGTGTAGCAGGCCTGGGGGTGTTTCTCAAAAAATTTGCTGTATCAGACAATGGCAGCAAAGGAATGACTTACATAATTCATATATTAGTTAAAATTATGTAAGGGCCAAGAAGGAAAAGTGTATGTGTCATCTCAGGCCTACTGGAGAGCAGACTTCGATGGATTTAGAAGTGCATGTGAAAATTTTTTGTTTGTGCATTTTTGTTTTTGAGGAGAAAAGGAGGTGATAGCACCTATAAAATACAGTGCGGAAGGAGAGGAGGGAGGGAGGGAAGGAGGGAGAGAGGAAGGAAGGAAGGTCCAAGTTTAAGTTTATGATACAGTCTTGGCCAAATAAATGAGAAGCTGCAGAGCACAACCCACCCTTTAAGATCCCGTGCTGGGTACCAGTGACCAGGCACCAGTGTCCCCACAGTGCTGCGATTAGTTGGGAGCTGCCCAGGAAGATTGTGGCCTTGGCTCAAACCCGATGGCACATCCCAGGTCCACGGAAGCTCAAGGTGTGGAGTATTTCCTAGGAGCCAAATCAGGCCGAGGTGGCCAGTGTTCAAAGAGGTAGGAGGTAGTGAAATAGGCACAGACGGGATCATGCGAAGTTGCCAGCCATGTCACCACATTTTATCTTTCCCTTTTAAGATAAAACAAACCATTTCTGAGGATCCAGAAATAAGGATCCTTACTATGTTGAGTAAATGGCTACTGATCTCAAACATACTGCTCAATTTCACTGAATCCCTAAAAGTAGTAACATTTAAATTTGAATTTTGACCTTCATCAGTGAACATTTGTTGAATAAACACAGGAATTTAAACTTCTCTCCTTTAGATATGTGGCCACTATGTAACATTTTTCTTAAATCTTTTCAAGGTATTAGTGAGTCTGTTTATAAGTGGGAGTTGTTTAATAGAATGTTTTTAACATTGTATCTTTGTAATTCTCATCCCTGGTTAGTTTGTCCAAGCTGATTATTCTCAACATATAAAAACAATTCCAATGAACAGTGTCGTTTGCTGCATGGACATGTTTTAAAGAACCAGGGCAATAATCCCTTTTGTAAGATTATCAGTAATAGAGATAGTTTGGTAGAGAGAAAACAAAATAACTTTGAACCCTCAGAATATGGTTGGTAGAAATGTAAATTAGTACAGGTATTACAGAAAACAGTAAACAGGTTTCTCAAAAACTTAAAAATAGAACTCCCATATGATCCAGCATTCCCACTACTAGGTATATATCCAAAGGGAATGAAATCAGTTTGTTAAAGAGATATTTGCACTCCCATGTTCATTGTAGCATTATTTACAATGGCCAAGGTATGGGTCAATTTAAGTTTGCATCAGTGGATGAATGATCAAGAAAATGCAGTATATATACACAATGGAATACTCTTCAGCCTTTAAAAAGGAAATCCTGTAATTTGCAACAACATGGCTGAACATGGAGAACATGTTCAGTGAAAGAAGCCAGACACCAAAAGACAAATACCATATCATCTCACTAATATGTGGGATATAAAAATGTTGAATTCATAGAGGAAGATGGTAAAATTGTGGTAATCAGAGGCAGAAGGGAAAGGGAGGCTGGGAGATGTTGGTCATAGAATACAAAATTTTAAATAGGAGGGATAAGCTACGAGATCTATTGTAGAACATGGTGATTGTGGTTAATGAGTATTTTCTTGAGAATTGCTGAATCAATTTTAAACGTTTTCACCAAAAAAAAAAAAAGGATGGTATGTATGTGAGGTAATGCATATGTTAAATAGCTATTCCACATAATGTATTGATGTTTCAAAATATGTTGCACACAATAAACATACAATTTCTATTTTTCAACTAAATTACTATTTTAAAAAAGAAAAGAAATAAGTAACCTTTGGAACCAGCTAGATGTGGGATTGAACTGTTTTGTATGGTTTTGAGACAGTCATTTGGGTGAAAAAAAGATGAAATTGTTTTGTAAAATATACATAATAAATGCTAGTTATAAGGATGAGTAGTAATGCATATGAAATATGTAATATCTGGGTACTATCAAAATTAAAAAGCAATTATAGGCAGTGTATTAATTCAGGTAGGACAATGTACATCTTAGGAGTTATACTCCACATTAATTCTAGCAACAAAGTGACCTAATTAGTTTTTGTAGAAGTATATGATATATTGTTTTGAATGGACTGTATTAATATATGTCATATATTATATGAATGCTATGAATTCTATGATTTAATAAGTCTTCTGCACCTTTCATTACATGGAATAATGACCTGATTATAAGAATAAGGATAATGACCTAATTTTAATTGCTCAAAACTAAAATAATTATGAAAATATAGGGCCATAATAAAATAACTTACTACTCTTTTACTTGAAGTTAAAGATAACATGTTACTCCTTTTATGGTAATTTATATTGAGTTAAAACAACATATTTTATTATAAAATTCCATATATCAGAAGGCTTACCACAATACCAAATTAAGTGGGTCCATCAGTTTTCATTTGCAGTCTAATAGCCTGACATTGCTAAAGGCATCCAAAATAAACAGTAAACATAATTAAGATTATTTGATTATGTATTCTGAGGTATTCTGTATGTATTCTTTCTGAACTTAAACTTCATCACTTGAAATAAAGACTAGAAAAAGATGGTCTTATTTTAATTGTAGACGTCTTCCCCTCCTCTTTCAGGATTTCGCCTACCATTTTACAGTGTTTGTCTTCTACTTTGGAGCCTTCTTGCTGGAGGCAGCAGCCACCTCCCTGCATGATCTACAATGCAACACAACCATGACCGTGCAGCCACTCCTGAGTGATAACCAGTATAACATCAACGTAGCGGCCACAGTAAGTGTTCAATGAGTACAGTCCACCAGCACCACCTTCACTGTCCACGTCTCCAAGAAACTCCTCAGGCAAGAGAAGTCTCTTTAATAATAGCCATCAGCATTAAACATATAATAGCTACTTAACTGAACAAGGACCCTACAAACAAATTACTGCTATCACCCCAATGTGGTAGATGAGTAAACCGAAGGACAAAGAAACCAACGTTCATGTAGAATGATAGTGACAGTCACTAGTACTGCTTGCTCTTGCATGGCACAGTCTACTTTGCAAGAAGAATTGATTCTGTTGTTCACTTGTTTAAATTTTCAGACATGATAAGGGAGATTTGTTCCTGGCTTTGCTCATTAGTATTCTATACTGTTATTAATTGAAAATAACTTACCATGGACCTGTCATGTAGCAGGGGATTTGCTAGGTATTTGGGTCAGGATAAACAAGTTGCAATTCCTGCCATTGAAGAAAGTGCAGGTGAGTGAGGGAGGCAGGTATGCCATTATGATAGATGATAGCCAGGTGAAATGCATTCTGTAGGGAACTTTTTAAAAATTTTATTATCCTCTTTAATTCCTAGAATGAATTTGTCATTTTGCATTGATATAGATAATTTGAAGAAATTGTATGTATTTGTTTCTGTAGATAATTTTTTAAACTGTCACAAATGGAAATAATTTCCTGAAATGCCTTGATATTGAACAGACTGTATAGCAAATTAATGACCCTAGTATTTTACTGTTTCACCCAGGTAGCCTATAAATAACCCCATAGACACCATGTGGCCATCGAAATCTGCTTGGAATAGCACTTTGCAATAGAATTTTCTAGCGTAATAGTAACTTTTTATATATGTGCTATCCAATATGCTGGCCACTAGTCACATGCGATTATAGAGCAATTAAAATTAGCTAGAAGGACTAACTGAATTGTTGATGTTACTTAATTTTAGTAAATTCAAATTTAAATAGCTACCTACAGCTAGTGGGTGTCATGGTTGAACAGCACAGGTCTAGAGTCTGAGTTTTGAGAGGTAGAGAACAGATGATTTCAAAAACCCTATTATAATTTTCAAATGTGTTAGAATTTTCAAAAACTCATTGATTGCCTACAATGAATTAGACAGAAAGTGGGGATTACAACAGGAAGAAGTCATGGTTCTAGATTTGAAAGGTGGACAATTTGGATGGATCATTTTTAAATTTTCTTTTTTAAAAATAAAACCATTTTATTTAACGAAGTCTTAAAACTTTGAAGGCAGGGGAAGTAGGCCTTGAATGTCACCCCTCCTCTCTTTCATAAAAGTCATCTCTACCCACTTTCTTATCCCTGAGGATAGAATGAAATCTTTGGAGTGCCTGTAATCCAAAACTCACGGTTAGAAAAACATTGATTTTTAACAATATCACAAAGCAAAGTTTGGGGAACTGAAGGTGACTTTTTTTTTTCCTTTCTGGTATTCGTTAGTCCCACTGGATTGTCCATAACTGTTACTTACTTCCAGCCCCTCCTTTTTCCATGGTGTCACCTGGATCTCACTACCTCTCTGGGATCATTGAAGTAGCCCCAAATTGGTCTGTTGATGGCATCCCTAAACTCCTGCTTTGACAAGAATAGTAGGAGCTCAAGTATGAGAAGATGAGCTGATGTCATTAATATTTCTCACAGTTTTACCCTTGCCCTAAGGGCTGTGTTTTCAGAGCTCTCCCCAGTATAATTCTGCTCTGGTTGGGCCCTTTTCTATTACTTTGCCCTTTTTCCTTCCCTTTTCTCTCTGCCTAAGTGAAGCTGCCTCAGTAAACCAACGCGTGCTTCAGGTTCGACGCTAAGTCCCATTCCATCCTCACACCTCTAAGTAAATCTCTAGTTTCTGAGTTTTCACAGCACCGACATGTATCAGCCGTTCACTATGGCATTATATTGCATGCTTTTCTTTTTCTTTCAGCGTTAATAACAGATATTGAAAGCAATCATTCTCATTCAGAGGATAATGTGGAGATTAGAAATGTATGAGAAAAAGAACCACCAGAAGGAGGGTGGGAGAATAGTGGAATGGTAACTGAATTGTGAAAATGTTCTATATAGGTGAATCTGATATTCTTTCCCAGAGCTGTAGTTTCCTGGTTAAGAGTCCCTGCACAAAATCATAATATATTATCATACTGAACTTCTTTGTCCTACAGTTTTCTAGAGATCATAAGCCCTAAAAGCTGAGTACAAGATCTGTATGTCTGTGTGCCCTGAATGCACTGAAGTACACATGGTTGGTGTTAACGAAATCCTCCTTGAACCCTAAAGATTCAGAGCAGTGCAGCTGGTGCCTAAGGACTGTTTCTCACATACGATAGCCAGCCCAGTGATTCTGGGTTCTCTTTGTTGGGTTCTAAATAGAAATGATTTGGTGCATCCCCAGGTTTTGATGCTTACTGTCTTCATTAGCTGTGAACCACTATATGAATAGATAACTCATACTGAATTTTTTAATACAGTGCCTGGAGTTTCACAAATACTTAATAAATGAATCCCCCCTAAAAAACAAGTGAACCCGTAGTGAGCAAATGTTCAACATAAGGCTGTCTATCCATGAGAAAAGTACTAGGGGCTAGAATGTTTAAAAGAAGGAGTAAGAATGTAAGGGTTAAAACAATGGCAACTCACCAAAGAGTTCAGTATAAACTATCATAAATATTAAAGCATCTTCAGGTAAGTTAGTCAGTCTTCATGTCATTGTCCTTTAGGAATGCATGTTCTTAAAGTCAGTTTTGAATCTGATGTTAGTTTTCATTTCTTTCTTAGGTTTTTGCCTTTATGACAACAGCTTGTTATGGTTGCAGTTTGTGTCTGGCTTTACGAAGATGGCGACCGTAACACTCCTTGGAAACTAATAGTCATGTGTTAGTTTCATTTGTCTATTTTGTAATATGTCCGATCAGTTTGTATGCTGTGTTGTCCAGATGTAACAATATTCCAAATATAATCTGTTTAGTAAATAGAGAAAATCGTAAGTGCAAGTTTCGGTTTATTTCATGGATGGAATTTTAATTTTATTAGGATGTTAAGTGGAGAAATGGCCTTTCCTTTTATACCTATTTCTTTTCAATATTTTTAAAGAAATTTTTCCATAATGTTCATAAAATACATAGTTATCATTCATGAAAAAGTAGTATCCATTTTGTTTGGTTGCTCAGTCGTCTGAACCTTAATATTAATAGATTTATAAAACTCCCTAAAATTTACACATTTCAAACAGGCTTCCCAACTGAATTCCATCTTTTAATGTAAAAGAGGAATTGATACACTTTTTCTACAAACAACCAGATGGTCCATATTTAGGCTTCATGGATCATACAGTCTGTCTCCATCATGACTATTTAGTTCTGCGTTTCCAGCATGATAGCAGCCATCATCAGCATGTCAGTGAATGAGTGTGGCTGTGTCCCAATAAAGCTTTATTGACAAAAGCAGAGGATAGGCTGTATTAGGCCCACAGGCTATGGTTTGTCAACTTCTGATGACAAACCTTAGTTATGTGTTCTGTATTTTACTGAATTGATCATGAAGGTTTATAAACCTAGCTAGACAAACCACAAAACATTCAGTCCCATTATGCAATTATCACACAGTGTTGTTAGTGGTCAAATACTTCCCTTGGAAGGGCATATAGCTTCTCAAGCTAATTCCAGCAGGGTCTTAGGGATAGGCAAAAGTAATTTATGAAGTGAACCCTCGTTGTTTTATCTAATTAATGATCTCACAGCTAAGCAAGACTTTCTCCTGAGTGTTCTTCGAACGAGATCCTCAGAGACCACTAGTGACTGCTGGAACCAGTGTTCACCTACTTATGTCTTACTTTGGTTTATTTATGCTTCAGAACACAGTTGTTTGCCAGGTGCATGAATATATAAATATTTATATATGTGAAGCTTTTTCAAATCAAGCTTTCTGAAGACTAAACTTTTTACTTCTAATTATTTTGCATTACTTTCTGAGGTAAATTTGAATAGAATATTAAATATAACATAAAGCTATATATTTCATGTTTTTCCAATAACCCAAACATCTGTGTTGTTTTTGCACTGGTGACAAAATCAGTTGTAAAACAATAGCACAAAAACTATCTCTGGCTGAGTATATGAAAAAAAATTTACTCTTTAGAGACACTGGTCATGGAAACATACCAAAATGGCTTGAATGGGACTTGGGGTTAGACCATGGCTCCCACCATGCTCTCCATGCAAAGTATTTGCCTGTTGCCCTAAGAAGGTCACCTTTGGGAACAGAGGGCTTTGGGATTGCTTTATTGTTTCAGCCCTCTGCTTTCTGGCTGACTTGCCCACTAGGAGTGCCATGTACACATTGGGCCATAGGATTTCATGGAACATGGGACAACCTATGGAACATTGATCATATAGCATGATCAATGTCCAGTGATCAAATGCTATTTATCTGATACTCCCTTAGGAGTAGATTGGTTTGTGATAAAATCATAAAGACAAAAGATATGTTTCAATATATAGCTTGAGAAAATCAGTCTTATGATTTTATGCTCGTATCTTTTCTATAATATCTATCCCTTGATTTTTTTCTAGCTTCATACCACACATCTAAATCTGTATTATGAATTATATATTACAAAGTCATAAATGTGCCATAAAGATATATTGTACATTCTACTTGGAATCGTTTAAAGGTAGCCTGCTAAAATTTAGTGGTGAGATTTTATTTTTTTTCCCCAAGGTATAACAGGCCATGCTTGGTGACATTAAATTAAATGATTTCATTAAAATGTATTGGTGGCACTTTTGTAAATGGACTGCTTATAGATCATTAACAACCAAATCTAAAACACCTAACTGTGAATACTTAGATTTGTAGATTAATTGCATTCTAGATTTGTGAGTTGAGTGATAAAGCACTTGAACAAAAATTATGGCATTTAAGAATTTCTTTACATAGCTGTAAAAACGAGACAGCATTGTTTCGTCTTAAAATCTGGTAACTCCACTATGAAAAGAAATTTATTTTATAAGTGTTATGACTCTAATAAAAGTATTCATTTGATAATCTCTTTGGTCATCTGTTTCTTATATTATTCACTTTGAAATGCAGTTAAAGGTTTGATATAAACTTGACAGAACTTCTAGACTCATGTAAGAGCTCTGTTTTAAACATTTGTGTATAAAAGAGTCTCTCAAGAAAAGTGAGTAAATCTTTTTTCTTTGGTGAAGGTGATGAGGCACGTCTTTGGAAGTAATAGTAAAAAGGAAGTTCAAATGAGAATTCTACTCCTAAAGAACATTTATACATTGCTTCATATGTACCATGCAATTTCTAAGCCTTTTTTAAAATATTAGCTTTAATCCTCATCATAACCAAAGGGGTGGATACTATTATCTTGTCTAAAAGATTAAGGCACTAAAACACACACTGTTAAGACCCAGGGCCACATAACTACCAAGTAAGAAAGCTGAGATTTAAACCCCAGCAATCTGACTTCAAAATCCAAGCTCATAATTTCTATTTGTGCCTCAGTTCTCCCAGAGTTTACATTCAAACATGACCCCCTTTTTTCCCAAAATAAACTTTTAGCAGAATGTTTAACATAATTGTGGTAGATGTCATCTTTTAGAACATCCTTGTTATTACCAAGGCTCATGATTTTAGCTACAAGACTTGGGCCAAACCTGCACCATGGGAAAAACATGAGCCAGCTCTATTCTGCAAAGGCCCCTGAGTACATGGCTGCCCGTTCCTGTTGTCTTAACACTGGCCTGGACCACGGGCTTCAAGGGTTTCATTACTCTGCCTTCGTAATCGTCCCTGGAACTGATTTCAGATGGAGTCTCTAGTCAGGTACACATGGACTTTACACATAGGCAGTGAATTTCCACCTCTCTATAGTCTAGAATATGGAGTTCTAGGTCATTATCATGAAAGTTCTGTCTTTAAAATGCTGTGCTTCTAGTTTGTTTCTCAGGGAGCCAGTTTCTTGGGTGACAACATAATGTGTTCAGGGAAGAGGAGATCATCTTAAGTATATATGATTTTTTAATGTTTTGAAAAGTCAGCTTTGCAAAAGCAGCATGTTGCTTAGACTTTTATTAGGCTGTGTCCTAGCAAAAGGTCAACACTAGTTCATGTGTCTGGAGGATGCGTCTGGGATACTGGCTTTCTGGTTCTCCCTGGGTCACTGTTCATTCATCACTGCAGTGAGACCTACCTTGCATCTCACACTAGCACCCCCTGTCCTCCTTTCCTGCATTTTTCTCCAAAGCACTTATGACATACATTTTTTAAAAAAAATATTAGCTTTAATCCTCATAAATGTAGATGTATATAATTTATATAATTAGATTGTCCCCTTCTCCACCCGATTGTAAGGCTTGTAGAGAGGAATCACCTGCTCCATTGACAGTTATATCCCCCATACCTGGAATAGAACAGAGAAAATAGCATGCGCTCAAAAAATACATATTGATTCAGCAAATGAATGAATGCTAACCACCACACCTTACTCTTGAGTTTCAACCAATATATTCTGTAAAAATTGATCTTGTTAGCACTCAAAAATGTCTAGTAAATGATAGCTGGGTATTTTTAACCTAGGTCATAATATATTTAGGGTTAATTCTTCCAGGGTCTCTAGTAATTAAATATATGTAAGGTATAAATATGTTGTATAATCATTTATCAGAGAACTTGTGCATATAAAAATTCAACATTCTATACAAACTTATTATATCTTTATTCCCATTTTTATCATGACTAAAGAAGTCACTGTAGCCTCAAATGACTCAAAAAATCATTATCAGAACTAAGAATTGATGGATAAAGGCAACACTTTCCCATAACTGTAATGGGAGTGGACTGTGGCTAATGTTTCAGACTGGAAATGATGAGATGCATTCTTCTCCACCCGGAATGGGGAGAAGATATCTGTATGTGTAACATGATGTTTTAGTGTTCTCAGCCTCCCACCTCTGAGCTGTACCCTTGAACATACATAAGGTCATCCCACTGAGGCATGTTATTATAGAACTCCCATCTGCAGGTTTGATGTGTTCTAAGTGTGTCAGGTGACCTGAGCCAGTAAATAGTTTCACTGAAGCAATGACACATCACTGAGATAACATTTTCATTAAATTGTGCATGTTGACATTCAAATATAACATCTTACTGAATATACCCAAACTTTTGTGTCAGAATCTTTTTGAATATGAGTAATCATATTTATGTATGTAGAATCTAAAAATATCTTTTGGTACTTTTAGATAGTTGGTCTATTGTCTCAATTTTGAGCATGTATTTTCTATTTATGTGAAATACATGAATTAGTGTCAATTTGTTTTAACTACTAGTAGAGCATTTTAATTTATAGATCACAAATATAATTAAAATAATTCCTATTGTCACCCTGTAATTATCTTGCACATTTCTTTAAGTGCACATACTCCCATTTTGGCGGCCATGGAAATGGAATATTGACTTGGAGGTCAGAAAAATGAATTTATTTCTTTTGCTGGCTTGATGAAAGTGTTAAATGAGATACTAAAGTGAAGTATCTAACGGAGGACTGGCAGCTGTAAGTGTTAACTTCTATCAATACCTGTGCTTTGGTTTCCCAGGAAGATGACAGGTACTCCATCTTTTTAGAGTGATAAAGTCGCTGCAATCTCCCTAATCAGCTGTTTGACAAATATGCCTGTTTAGAACAAATTCCCAACAAGTAAATATACTGTATTCTTTCCCAATCTGACATGAATAAATTGCCCAGTTTTGCATTATTTGTGGTTTTTTTAAAATTTTTTCAGTTATACTTTCAATGTGAATTAGAAAAGTATAATTGGCAAAGAAAGTGCATGGTTTCATGAATATATTACATACTTAAATAAGCATTCAAATAGGAATAAGTATTTCTCTTAATAGCTATGTGACTTGAAGCAAATCCCTTGATTTACCAAAGCCTATATCATCATTTCATCTATCAGTGGTGTCCCACAAGTCTGGAAGAGTGCGTCCTTTGGGAAGAATAAGTTGAGTGGAAGATATTTTTTGGAGGTTATAACTATGGAGATAAAAAGGAGAGGGAACATAAGTACAAAGGGAAACTTTCTATTCCTGATGGCAGGTCTGGCTCTTGTGAAAGGAAAAGGAGTAAGGTTAGGAAGAGCCTCAGACTATGCTGTACTTCTAACAAGTCTCATCTAATGAGCATGGAGCTCAGGCACAGATTGCCCACTTCCACAGGAACCAGAACTCATAAGTCCTGCACTTCCTCTGTGCTAACTGTTCTCTGTGGATTGGGTTGCCCAGAAACAGTGTGGCCTCAGCTCACTGGCTTAAAAGCTGAAGGAAGATCCTGAAGGCACCTGCAACTAGAGGCTGTTAGTGCACTTCCTGGGGATGAGTCTAATGGAAGTCTGAACAGCACACTTCAGAATTGCTGCTTTTTGCCCCTGTACCTAATAAAAATACTTCTCCATATTGTCTTAAGAGTGACTCCTTAGTTCTCCTCACTTCATGAAGGGATGACTTAGAAAAATGAAAGTTAGAAAGTTAGTCGGCAAACTGATAGCCACATCACAACAGTTGGTCTTAGGGCCCCTAGTTTGTGACCCAAGACCTCATTCCTGAGTGGTCTGAATCCCCAAAGATACCCTTTTCATGGAGTGTGGGAGTCATTGCACTTGTCCATTCACAGCCACAGTTGGACAAGGTATGCAAAAGAGGTGCCCAAGTGGACTACTTGACTTCCATGCATGTCCCTCACTGCCTCCATTATATGAAAGCAGCCCTCCCCTTTCCTGATCAGGACCAATTACCCCTTCAAAGAGAGTGAGTCCTTCTTGCCAAATGGTCCTTAATGGTTCACAAAGCCTCAGTATCAATCATAGCATAGGGTTCAATGAAACCATTGCTCTGCTTCCCTGTAAGAATGAACCCAAAGTTTCAAGAAAAGAAGCACCAAGTCAGCAGTGAGTCACTGGAAGTGATGGTACATGGAACCACTCCTGTTTCCATCAGTTTTCCAGCCTAAAAATTCTTCCTTTTGAGGACACAAGACCCTATAGATGTCTCAGATTCAGTGTGTATATGGCATTCAGGAACATAGCACCTTGATCTCAGAATTTTGCTGGTGCTTCAACTTTGCTTTCGGCAGGCCATTCCAACCACAGTCAGCCCAGCCACTTCTGGGTATTCTGATCAATGACCAAAGTAATGGGGATAGCTCCCTGGCCATCCCCAAGTTAAATGTGATGCCATGTTTATTAGTCTAGCATTTCATAGTCAACTGTGCATGATGCTATATATATTATAACCTCAGGACATGTTCTTCCACAAACAGATGACTTTGGACTTGACCATGGATTATCAAATGTAAAACTGAAAGTACAAGCAAGAAAAGAAATAGGTGAATTGGACTTCATCAAAATTAAAAACTATTGTCAGAGAGTTTCAAGATGACAAAGTAGAGAAGGTCACTTTCCTGGCTGCTCTGTGGTATGAAACCAAGAGAACAGGTGGCTTCTCAGCAAGTGAGTGAACAAAAAAGTGTGTGTGTTGGCGGGGAGCTTTACTGGAATATAATACCAGACACTCAAAGCAGGTAGGAGACTCAGGAGGTTGGATATAATAAAATAAGAAATCTCTAGTGTCACAGCCACTGCTGTAGTCAGAGGCACCAACTGCAGTGGTACCTTTGTGAACAAAGTGGAGGGATAAGGGAATTAAAAAAACCCATATTTTTAGGAGGACTTAGGCATGTCTGGGTTTGGAGCTAAGAGATCAAAGATACTGCCTGACTTAAACTGAAAGGCAGCTGTTTTGCTTAATATCCTTGAATGGGAGAGAAACTGAATCTCTCCTGGTGGCATGCAGAAGACAGAGGAAGGGACCATTTTGCAGCTGCAGCACAGAGACCAACAGCTGAAGGAACCAATTCCTGGCAAACCTGAGTTTGGCCTGAAATACAGGGCTGGCAAACCCACACAGCAAGACATAGAGTGTGCCTAAGTGAAAAGGAGAAAAATTTGGAAAAAGGTTTACACAGGGGACAACTGGTCATGGAAACCCACCTGACTCTCCTTCTCCCCCTCCAATCCAGCTGTTTGCAGTACTGGATGGGAGAGATGCACTTGACCAGGAATTCAAAAGTGTGAGGGAAGGAGAGAATGAGTTTGGACACTGAACCTGAGGCCAAGAAATGTGTGGTCCACAGGTGACCAGAGTGGACTAAGAATTGGCTCCTCCAACACATGAGTAAAATCCAGGGGAGATCCCAGGGGTGCAGTCCTGCAACATGGACCAGCAATTTCTGGGCAACAAAGGTGTGCTGGTTTAAAATCTCTAGACCAATTGGCATTCATCAAAGAATGTAGAGCCTACCTAAGACTAAACCTCACCTCCATGAATTCTGCCTATGAGGACTACCTCTCTCACTCTAGCAACCACACCCTGAGGGTGGAGCAAGCATCATACTCCACAGGAACCCACCTAACAGTGTTGAGAAGGGAAGCTGAGAATCTTTTGAACTCCAGTGGAAATAATTCTTTAAGTTTTCATTAAGATCTCTTTTTTCCCCCTTTTTTCCTTTTCTCTGTTTTATTGTGAAATTAATGGTTCATGGACATTGTACATATTAATATTTGTTTTACTCATTTCTAACATTTTTGAAACCAGTTATTTTTCATGGATCAGTTTTTTGAGGACTAAAAAATTCAATTCAGTTGTTTTATATTCTTTTATTTTTGTTTTTAATTTTTTACTGCATATATATTTTTCCTCTTATTTGTTTCCTTTGATTCTCTTTGTCTCTTCTGCTAACAGTCAATCTCTATTGTTCTCTCTTTCACTCTTTCTTTAATTTTTACTTTTACCTCCTCCCTTGTGATCATCACATCCTACATCATTTCAATTCTTCTGTCCCTACCCACAATTTGAAATTATAAAACCTTTGCTAATTTACTGTTTTATTGTAGGTAATAACTAATCATTTCTGTTGTTGTACAACAATAATTGTAGATGTCATTGGTTTAATGCTATAAATTGTTTGCATTGGCTGTTGTTATTCTTTGTCTTACCTTAAACACTGAGGTACTGAAAACATTCAGGAACTCCACAAGTCCACAGAGTAGAATCTCTACTGCCTCATAATGTTAAGTGGGCAGACACACAAACAACATGAAAAAGCAAGGAACAAATCACCCCAAACAAACCAAGATACTTCAATAACAGAATCCATTCACACCACAGTGGAAGAAACATCAGAGAAGGGGTAGAATGTACACAGTTAAAATGATCTGTGAGGTAAAGCATAATGTAAGGAGTGAAATCAGAAAATACAGAAAGTGAAAGATCACTTCAATAAACAGATTCTGAAAAAAAAAGTGAGTAGAAATCCTCAAAATGAAGAAATCAATAACCTAAATTAAAAATTCAATGGAAAGCATCACCAACAAACTAGATCACTTGGGAGACATAGTTTCAGGCAATGAAGACAAAATATATAGTTTTGAAAATGAAGTTGACCATGGAGAAAAGATGTCAAAAAACTGAACAGAACTTCTAAGAAATAGGAGATAACCTCAAAAGACCTAATTTAAGATTTATCAGGATAGATGAAGTCTCAGAGAAATAAACCAAAGGAATGCAAAATCTTTTCAATGAAATAGTATCAAAAATTCCCCAAATTAAAGTATGAAATGGAAAATCAAATACAGGAAGCTTACAGGACCTCAAATACACAGAATTAAAACAGACCCACACCAAGACACGTTATTATGAAAATCTCTAATGTACAAAACAAGGATAGAATTTTAAAGGCTGCCAGAGAAAAATTATATGTCAATTTATAGGGAAAGCAATCAGCTGATTTCTCAACCCAGACCCTGAAACCTGGAAGGTCTTGAAATAATATATACCAAGTTCTGAAAGACAATGGATGCCAGCCAAGAATACTATCCCCAGCAAAATTAAGCTTCAGAATTGATGATGAAATAAAAACCTTCCATGATAAACAAAAGTTTAAAGGATTCACATCTAGAAAGCCTGCACTACAAAACATTCTCAAATATTTCATGAAGAATAAATAAAAAATAAAAGTGAATACCAGCAAAAGGATGAAGTATATTAGAGGAATAGTCATAGGAGAAAGTAATTCAAATTAAAAACCAGAAATAAATTCAAAAGGCAAGGAATAAAAGTCACTTCTCAGTAATAACATTGAATGCAAATTGCCTAAACTCATTAATCAAAAGACATAGACTGATAGATTGGATTAAAAAACAAGACCTAGCAATATGCCATCTTCAAGATACTCACCACATAGGCAAAGACATCCAAAGACTAAAGGTAAAAGGATGGAAAAAAACATATCCTTCACATGAATCTTGCAAAAAAGCAGAGGTTTCTATCCTCATATCAGATAAAGTGGACATCAAGCCAAAGTTAATCATAAGGGGCAAAGAAGGACATTTCATACTCCTTAAGGGAATTATACATCAACAAGACATAACAATCATAAATATTTATTGTAGTTCTTCTCTGTTTAGTTTCTGTTTGGAGGATCTAATGAGTGATGAGAGAGGTGTGTTAAAGTCAGCCAGTTTTATTGTGTTGTGGTCTATTTGGTTTTTGAAATTGAGAAGTGTTTGTTTGATGTGTGTAGATGCTCCATTTTGGGGGGCATAAATATTTATGACTGTTATGTAGATGCTAACACACAATAAGGGTGGGGAGGGAAGAATAGTACTTTGGGTTAGACAAAAAGGAATGAAGGGAAGGGAGGAAGATGGGAATAGAAAAAAACAGTAAAGTGAATCACACATTACTTTTCTATGTTCATAAATTAATATACCACCATTGTAACTCCACATCATGTGCAAACATGAGAATGTGAAGTTATACTCCATGTATATATAATATGTCAAAATACATTCTACTATAATGTATAACTAAAAAGATCAAATAAAAAAAATTTTAAAACTATTATGTACCAAAGGACACTATAAAAAAGTGAAAAGTCAACTTGCAGAATAGGAAAGATGTGCAGGATGAATTATATATTTCATAAAGTTCTAGTATCTGGAATAAAGAATTTTTATAATCAAAAACAAAAGTCAAGCAACTCAATTCAAAAATTATCAAATGAATGAACATTCCTCCAAAGATACACAAATGGCCAATAGTAGGTAAATAGCTGCTCAACAGCCTTATTCACCAGGGAAATGCAAATTAAATCCACAATGAGATGCCACTTCACATCCAGTAAGAAGGACAGGTATGATTTTTTAAATAAAAATAACTAAAGTGGAACCTCTGTACATTACTGATGAGAGCATACAATGGTACAGTTTCTATAGAAAATATTTGGCAGTTCCTCAAAACATGTTGGCAGTTAAACAGAATTATGTATTCATAACTCATTCAAGTGTCCCAATTCCGTGTTTCAGGGCCCCAGCCTCTCTCTCCCCCTCTCTATTGGAGTACTGAATTTAGCAATAGAGATTTGCTTTGGCAGAGCATTCTATCTTAAAATTCAATAAACTTGTCAGATCTTGAGTGTGCTCTTTAGCGATGTGGTTCTTTGACTTCAGGAGATGGGGTCCTCTTTCGAAACTACCAAATAAGCTGGTACATTTAGTTTTCACTGCTTGTTAACAACCCTCAGTCTCTCACCATTCTTCTCTAAGACATCAATGAAACTAATCACCAGCTTGTGTTGTGTTTGTGGGAATTTAATGTGTTCTTTCCTCTGTACTTTCAAATACTTGTATTATTGCATTTGCCAGAGTATTCCTTCTGTGTAGACATTACCATTAGAGTGACAGTATGTATCAAATAAGGTACTTGTGCTTTTTAAAAAAATCAATCTCATTGACTATGATTACAAAACTTAATGAATTTGCTAACCATTAACCCCAAAGAGCACTATTTACCCTAGAGTATCTTTGTAAAAAGTACTAAGGATTCAATAACTAATCATAACATTTTTGTTGTCCAAAGAGATTTGAGTGGATTTGGTTTCCAAATACAGAAAAGGAATCCTAATTATCTCCTAAAACAAAATAAAAGAATAGCATCAGGGATTTACTAAATTATCATAAATCTCCTTCAGGCTAGGGCTTTTTATCTGGAATCATTCGGTCCTAAGTTCATTTTGTGAGCATTCTACATTGATATACTATAGAAATCCTATTACTACTTTCTTCTTTTCCTTTACCTCTTCTGCTTTTGATTCTATGGCCATTTCAGATAAATTGGAAATATATATTTAAATTGCTAAAAACATTTTAGGCTGGGTAATTTGGGGGAGTGCAAATAAGATATTCATATATTGAACAGCAGTGGGTGTACAGCTTCTCAGTGAGAACTAATTGACCTACATAACTCCTGTACCCCCACCATTAATGCTGATATAATCATTATTGCTGTGGATAATATAGTTGACGCCTGAAGTATGCTTCAAAGCCATATCTAGTTCATGGTTATTGTTTATATGTTGAAAATTGCTAATCCCACCATTCCTGTTTTTGATTGTAATGAATGTTGAAGATATCATAGTAGGAACAAGGTATTTACTTTAATGTTGAGTATTGTTTGCAACTGTCATTATAATTGCATAATTCTCCCCATTCTGTGAGGTGCTGGGAATCTACAGGGACAGTAAAAGTTCAGAAGTTTGACACTCTGCTGCTGAGCTAAACATTCCCTAACATTATTCCAACCCAAAGAAGTCAGGAGACAAAAGCCCCAAACCAACAACAAGGACTCAAGGAGGAAAAATCAGAGAGGGACTCGTGTCTGACCCCTTGGCATATACTCATACTTCACAGAGAGAAGTCCCAGAACAAATAAGATGATTACACACAAAAGGACATGGGTAAAAAAAGGGAAGAATCCACCTTGATTGATGCACAAGTCCATGACCTCTGAAAACATGAGAAAACAGGAGAACAAATCTCCCCTCAAAATCCACAATTCCCCCAACAAAGGATCCCAATGACAGTGATGTGGACAAAAGCCCAGAGAAAGACTATTAAAAAAACTATTTCTTAAAATAGTCAATGAACTAAAATAAGATCTAAGGATAGAATTAAGAGAATAATTACAAGAGATGAAAGACCACTTTAATAAAGAAATAGAGTGAAAATAAATCAAGCAGAATTTCTAGAAATTAAAGACTCATTCAAATTAAAAACTTGTTTGAAAACATCAATAACATATTATATTGCATAGAAAATAGAACATCAGCTCTTGAAGACAGGCTATATGATCTTGAGAACACAGAAGGCAATAAAGGGAAAAAAGTATAGGACATGATCAGAATATACAAGAACTCTGGGACAACATTAAAAGACCAAATCTGAGAATCATTGGGATAGAAGAGAAAACAGAAACACAAACTGAAAAACTGAAAGCATAAAGAACATTTTCAATGAAATTGTTACAGAAAAAATTTCCAGTATCAGTAATGGGATAGACATCCACATACAGGAGGCTTATAGGATCCCAAATAGACCTAGACAAATGAGAAGCTCACCAAGACATACCATAATCAAAATACCTAACCTAGAAAATAAAAAAAGAATATTAAAAGCTGCAAGAGAGAAACATAAGGTTATATTTAGAGGCAAATCAATAAGACCCACTTCTGATTTCTCAGCTCAGACCCTAAAATCAAGGAAGGCCTGGAATAAAATATCTGAAGCTCTAAAAGAAAACAACTGCCAGCCAAAGTTACTATATCCAGCAAAGTTCAGTTTCAAATTTGAGAGAGAAATAAAAATTTTCCATGGTAAGAAGAAACTAAAAGAATTCATGAGAACCAAGCCTACACTACAAAGAATACTCAAAGATAAACTGCACATAGAAGAACTAAAAAACAATTCCCAAACAGAGGGAGTTTGATAGAATAATCCACTAAATGAGAATCAAGACAGGAAAAAATATAGCCAAAAAAAAAAAAAAGCCAAGAAACCACAAACATATACCTCCCCAATTAAAAGAAACAAATTAGCATAATGGATCACAAAACAAGATCCAACAATATGCTGTTTACAAGAGGTTCATCTTACAGGCAAATACATCCACAGGCTGAAGGTGAAGGGAGAGAAAAAAATATTCCATGTATAAGGACCACAAAAACAATTATGAGTAACTATTCTCATATCTGAAAGCAAATTTCAAGCAAAAATTAATCAGAAGAAACAAAGGAGATCACTACATCCTAGCAAAGGGAACAGTCCACAAGAAGATGTAACAATAGTAAAGGTTTGATGCACACAATTATATGAAAAATATACTCCCTGACATTAAATCCCACATAGACTCCAACACAATAATGCTAGGATATTTCAATACACCTTCATCACTAACAGGTCATCAAAACATAAAATCAGTAAAGACATCTCCAACCTAAATAACATTATAAGTTGAATGGACCTAATGGATATCTACAGAATATTACATCCAAACAACTAAATTTACCTCCTTCTCACGAAACTTCTGCACACGAAACTTTTTCCAAAATATATCATCTTCTAGGCCATGAAGCAAATCATAGCAAATACAAAAAAAAAAAAAATCAGTAGAATCCTATTCATCCTATCAATCATAATGGAATGAAGCTAGAAATCAACAGCAAGACAAATAATAGAAACTACATAAACACACAGAAATTGAATAATACTCTCTTAAATGAAGAACAGATTAAAGAAGAAATGAGAATAGAAATTAAGAAATTTTTAAAAATTAATAAGAACAGATATACAACATTTAAAATCTCTGGGACAATATAAAAGAAGTTCTAAGAGGAAAAAGTATAGCACTGCTTGTCTACATTAAAAATTTGGAGAGATCTCAAATAAGTAAGCTTATGCTCCACCACAAGGCCTTAGAAAAAGAACAAGCTAACACTAAAACCAGTAGAAGATCGAATATAACTAAAATCAGAGCTGAAATCAATAACATTGAGGATAAGAAAACAACACACAGTATCAGCACAGCAGAGTTGGTTCTTTGAAAGGTAAATAAGATTGAACAACCCTTAGCCAAACTAACCAAAAGAAAGTGAAAAGACCCAAATCAACAAGATCAGAGATGAAAAAGGAGATATTACCACAGACCCTTCTGAAATCCAGAGGATTATCAGAACCTATTTTGAAAATTTATACTCCTTAAAATTTATATAGTTTATTACTGTAAAATCTGGAAGACATTGAAAAATTTCCAGACACATATGACCTGCCCAAATTGAATCAGAAAGACATAAAACAACATAAACAAACTGACATCAACTAATGAAACTGAAACAACAATTAAAAGCCTTCTAAAAAAGAAAAGCCCAGGACCAGATGGATTCTTAGCTGAGGTCTATCAGACCTTTACAGAAGAACTAACACCAGTCTTTCTGAAGTTATTCCATGAAATTGAAAGGAAGAAACACTCCCAAATACATTTCATGACACCAATATAACCCTAATGCCAAAACCAGACAAACACACATCAAAGAAAGAAAACTATAGACCAGTACCCCCGATGATATAAAAATCCTTAATAAAATATTAGCAAATCACATTCAGAATCACATCAAAAAGATAGTACACCACAGGGGGCGGTTCCAAGATGGCGGCCTAGACAGTCCACTCTGCGCTAGGCTCTCAGGGACCAAGGCTGGAAGTGGTGGAGGCACCGTTTTCCAGCCAGCTTCCTGGCATCATTCTGCGGCTCAACATCCCACGCAGGAATTTCGCTCCTGTATGTGTGAGTACAGGATCACCGGGAGGCAGCGGTAGCCGGGAGGCGTGGCTTCGGCGCCGGCCGGAGAAACGCAGTTGCAGCCCGGGCCTTGGCCCAGGGCTCCGGCTATCCGAGACTGAGACTGGAAGTAGCGGGGTGCCATCTTCCAACCAGTTTTTTGGCAGCTATCTGCGACTTGCCGCCCCACGCAAGAGTCTCACTCACGTGTGTGAGCGCAGGGCCACCGGGAGGCAGCGGTAGCCGGGAGGCGTGGCTTCAGCGCCGGCCGGCAGAAAAGTAGTTGCAGCCGGGGCCCCGGCCCAGGGCCCCGGCTCTCCAAGACTCAGACTGGAAGTAGCGGGGTGCCATTTTCCAACCAGCTTCTTGACAGCTCTCTGCAGTTCACCGCCCCACGCAAGAGTCTCGCTTGCGTGTGTGAGCACAGGGCCACCGGGAGACAGCAGTAGCCAGGAGGAGTGACTTTGGCACCGACCGGTGGAGTGCAGTTGTGGTGGGGGATCCAGCCCAGGGCTTCAGCCCGGAGATTATCCCGGGCATGCCGGGCCGGCTTCCACACAGGGTGCCTGGCCCCAGTGCCCACCCAACCGTGAGAGTCCACTAGCAGTTGCTTCTATGGACTGACTGTCTCCTGAGCGGAACCCCAGCTATTGTTCTTTGTGGACCACCTTCTAACACAGCAGAACTTCCTACACACCAGGGGGCGCAGGTGAACACCTGGGAGCAAACCTTGGACACGGTGGAACAGCGACTCCACCAGTGGCCCAGAGTTTCACCTTGGCCTGGGACCAGTACCAAGGATACCAGCCGGGAAAGTCCAGCAAACAACAGACAACACCACCTACTGGAGGAGAAGTAACGAAACCCTGCAGGGAAACTATAACCATATAGGAGTTAAAACTGTAACACCTTGGATCAGCAGAGCTAGAAGGAAAGACACACAAACATCATGAGAAAACAAGGGAAGAAAGTGACTCAAACAAACCAAGATACTACACTCCTAGAATCCATGGGCTGTACAGCAGGAGG